>JAHIAM010003053.1:0-31525 GCA_021605205.1 Aegilops longissima
GTAAAGGAAATAACATTGCAATTACTACCAAAATAAAGTATATATTACAAGATAGCTTGTGGCTCTAATAGATTGTTCTCTGACATGATCGCGGCGACAAGAAAAAAGATAAAATAAGGCGGCCTAATCTCGCGGTCACCATCAACCCTCTTGATTCCGCTCACCCATCCCACGATGGAGTGCGACAAAGGCATGGCGCTTCCACATCGACATCCGGCGGCAAGGACTTGAGGGCGTTGGTGAAGCTAAGGCCTGGATTGCGAAGGCCACCTTCATCGACGCTTGAAGAGCTCCCACAGATCTGGCGCGACTCGTCGGCCAGCTGCTTTGGGATCTCTTCCGGAGTCGTTGGAGGCTGTCACTCGCCCTATGAAGAACAAAGCTGAGCTTGGCGCTGGATTGGAGGTGCTCGTCGGAGGGTACCGAGATCCACCATCCCAGCTCCGTCGGCTCGGTCGATGGCGGCGGCAACATTCACAAGACCCTCGGTCCGATGCTCCATTCTCTCTGAAGGTGCTCAGGCGGCGTAGCACTATGCCAGACGCCTCGTCGGCCTTGATCTTTTCCAACAAGGCCACCTCCGCTCCTTAGCGCCGTCCGTGTCACGCATCAAGGTGGTCGGCTTCAGCTCGAGATCGCGTTGGAATCCTTGGCGGCCTGAGCTCCTTGCTCCTCTCGGCGAGGCGGCCACTGCAGCTTCGCCAAGAGTGTAAGCGTCCTTCTCACGCTCGTGCTTGAGTGCAACAAGCTCCTCGCCCGCTCTTAGGAATTGGCCTCGGCTGCGTCCTTAATCTCCAACTCCTTCTTGGCGGCCTCGGCAGCTACTGGCAACCTCCTTGCTTCCTTGAGAGCCCGCCAAATATGCCTTTCCATGTGTGTAAGCTCCTCCTCATGGCTGTCAAGATTGATCTTCCATCGCCCTGTTCGCATTCTGTGTGAGCAGCTTCTCGGCGGCAAGCCGTTGTTGCTCTTCAACCTCAGCCTTCTCGAGGATGAAGGCTTTGCAGCGCCTCAGCGATTTGCTCGGCTCCTGCCAAAGACGGAGAAGCTTCGATGGAGGCCGGAGCTCCTCAGGCGCTTCTCAATGTCTGCTCCCGCCTTCGCGACAAAGCGCTTCTCTGGATTCAGTTTGGCTTAGCCGGTAGCGGTAAGCGACGAAGCTTCTGCAAGCTGCTCCTCCTCGGACTGCGCCGCTTGCTGCTGCTTGGCGCGTCGACCAGCGTCAGCCAGCGGGGCGACAGCTCTTCGTCAAGGTTTCTCCTTCGACCGGCGCCACAGAGCTCGGCGCCCAGGTAAGCTTGATGAAGGCGCCATCGCCCGGCCTTCAGATAGGCGCCAGTGAGAGCTCTTGAACTGTCGCTGCGGCTTGGCGGAGGATCGGCGGTCGGTGTAGCGCTTGGCGCTCCTGCGGACCTCGGGGCGTCGGTCGATCGCCAGACCCTCGCCCGGCTTCTGCGGCGGCAGCCTGGCGGCCTCTTCGCGGCGAGGTCATCAGCGCGGCTTCTTCCTCGTAGCAGCGGCATCGTCGATGTTGCAGCGCATTTCCTCCTCACGGCGACCTCGGTCTCCATCGGCTCTGCGGCGGATGGATCGGCGACCAGAAAAAAAATCAGCGAGATATTCAAAGAAAATCGAAGAAAAAGAAGACAAGGGAAATTTTGAGGCAAGAGGATTACTGCGATGGGATCTGCGGCCGTGGTTTCAACCACGAATCGTGGCGCTATCCATGCGGAGAAGCGCCCTTGTCGGGCCTCCCCTTGGAGAAGCGCTCCTTTGGGGATCCTCCCTTGGCGGTGTAGTTAAGCGAGATGGCATGTCGGGGCGGCTTGGGCACTCTGGTGGGGCTGCTCTGCTCCTACACAAACCAACGATCGAGATATCAGCAAGGAAGAGCACCCATGCACGCTGAAAGCAAGAAAGTAAACCATATACTTCTGTTGGGGGGGCTCTTGGGGCTACTTTGTGGAAAATCGCTTGAGTCGGCAAGGAGGTCTCAGACGCGCCTCCTGCTGCTGCTGCGGTGGGTTAAGTCCTCGATGACAATCACGGGTCTTGGCCCTCTTGATGCTCTGGGCGGCGTCCTACAAAGGAATGGGTTGAGAATGAACCGTCGGATCTAAGACAAAACAGCAAATTGAAGAATTACAAGTACGACAAGGAATCTTACTCTTCTTCTTCCTCGGGCTGGTAGCGGAGATCAGTCAGTTAGCCTCGGTGCGACAATTTGGAAAAAGTAGGTTCCCTTAGCCGCTTGGCGAGTCAGAGGCTGTGGTCCCGAGAAGGCCCGCTCCGGTTGCCCGCGGCGGCGTGAAGTTACTCCAGCGCAGCAAGCGCTTGCATGATGGAAGTAACGTCGCTTGTGGCTGACGACTGTTAGCCCGTGCCGCCCGCTACTTCCCGGCCTTGCAGAGCGCCTTCTTGGAGCTGGGGGCTCTGCTTTCGCTGACAAGCTATGTCTGAAGGTGGGGAGGGCGCCCTCGGTGGCTCGCTTCGGCTCAACCGGGCTCGGCATGCTCTTCCTCGCCCGACAAGCTCCTCTCGTCGACAAGGCTTGCCGCCTCTGCTACCTCTGCCTCCTCCCGGTGAATCAAACTACTTGGTAGCGGTTCATCTCTGCCGCCTCTTCAACGCCCTGGTGGCGTCGCTGCATCTAAATCATCGATGGTGTATGAGTGAGGCCTTACGCTCATCGAGGCGGATCGGCACTTCTTCAAGCTGTCGAAGAACACCCGCCGGCGTCATCTGCGAGCTCTTGCCAGTTGGAACAATTCCATGCGAGTCGCTGCGGCATCATTACGCGGATCACGGTCGGCGAGGAATTGTTGCACAATGGAACGACTCCCTCGGCAACTGAACCATTCGGGATGATCGAGTCGTGCTTGAACAGCTCGGGAGCATCGCATCCAACTCCAAGGCGGTGAAATTGAAGTTGAGGCCGGGGCAGCCTCATGATATCCGCGCATTACGGAACTCCAAGCAGGTCTCCTCCTCTCCTGCAAAGAAGCGTCTGGCGGCGAAGAAATCTGCATGTGGCGCCTGATGAATCCGGCAAGCGAAGGCGCGAGATCCGGGTGGCAATCTTCAATCTAGCATCTTCGGCGCCAAGTTGCTCCAATCGTTGCTGCGCACTATTGGGGTTTTGGCTAGGCGATAAATAACTCGGGTTCTCCTCAACAATCAACACCAATCTGCCTCCATTCCTCCCACTTCTTGTGGAGCTCTCCCTCGAATAGGCTTCCTTCTTGCCGATCCTTGAGATCAGCGATTCCTCCGACAAGGCTCTCTCTCTCTACCGAAGCATGAAGAAATGGCGGAAGGGCTACGTTTGGGTGCACTCCGACAAAAGTTTTGTGAGAGATGTCTGGCTGCCATAATCAAGAACAGCATTGGGGTGAAGTCAAGGAGGCGGAACCCGTGGGGTGTTCATGATGTCGCATAAGAATTGAGAGAAAAGCGAGCGAGAGCCCGCGATGATAAAAGCGAAGAAGGATACCGCTTCGAGCCGATTCGAGATCTGGTGGTGAGAGTACCTTCGTCTTGCGGATGCGCTCGCGTCTCCGTCGACCGAAGAGGTAGTAGTACTCCCTCGGCTCCTTGGCGGCGAGCTGGGGAAGATGGCCGCTCCTTGCGCCGCGCCACGAGCCGCTGCGCCTCGGCCGACTTCACGCCTTTCCCCTTGTCGGCTTTCGGAGCCATGGCGGAGGTAGTGGGGGAGATCGATGGCGTTGGTGGCGGCGTTGGTGGTGCTGGTGGCGATGGGGGGCGGAGCGCTGCTCTCTTTTCGGCCTTGGGAAGAAAGGGGAGCAGCGGAGGTTTTCAGATTGTCTGACAGGCGGCAAGGTGGGCGAACTGCCTTGCTTCCTCTGCTTATAACGAGGAGGCGGGCGTTCGCTTTTCTAATAAAAAACCACCACGATCTCTCCCACGATGCGCATTCGGCGTGCCGTTCATGGGGGCGTGGTGGGTCGGAGTGAGTTATGGCATGACCCGGGGCGCGTGCCCGTTCCTGTTTTGTGCACAGCCCCAACAGCGCTTCGGCACCGTGTGTGGCCAGGCCGGGGCTCTGTCGGTGTACTAGGTAGGGGTACCCTAGTATCCCGAACTCTTGCCTGCGATTACATCACCCAGCGGCGGGCTTGCGGTGACCGCCAGGTCCTCCGTGGTTCCTTTGGAGCCATTCAAGAACAAAATATTTAAGCCAAGGAGACAAGGCCCGGCAAGAGGGCTTGCGGGAAGAATAACAAGGCACTAGGAGACAAGGCCCGGCAAGAGGAGCTTGCGGGAAGAATGATGGCGGCAAGCTTAGGACCACGGCAAGGCGCGCCGCGGCAAAGGCGCTTGCCGCGGCGAGCTACCGTCTGTAACTACGCTCCGGCACATCCACCAGCGTGCCATACAGGACCTTTCGGTAGCGTGGCGTGGAAAGGTGTGCAGCCGGTGAGAAGCGGTGTGTGGCGGTCTTGACAAGATTGCCATCGTGGCAGCGGTGGCGTCCACAGCGGTCCCTTTCCGCACTATTTAGGCGACATAGGCGGGCATTTAATGCCTTTGTCCCTGCCCGTCAGGGTTAGGTATGTCACACTATACAAGTAGATGTACCAACCACGACTCCTTTTACGTTTTGCCCTTGTCTCGTTGCCACACTGTGGAGACCCTTGAGCATATAAAAGGCCCATGCATAGCGTGGGGGGTTGGCTCATTGAAACGAGAGAACACTCACGCTAGGTCTTGTAGCTCTCGGCGCTCCCTAGCAAGAACACAATACAATCGGACAAGCAGCGGTAGGAGTATTATCTCTCCGTGGAGCTCGAAGCTGGGTAAACTGCTCGTGTGCTTTGCCTCGATCTGCTCTTCGTCGACCTCCGCCCCCCACCCGAACGAAAGGGCTCGGTCCGCCGGTCCCATAGGTGTTCGTGGGTCCGATCAACTTCCCAGACATCTTTGGCGCCCGAGGTAGAAGCAGCGTCGAGGCTGTGTGAACCTGATCCGGCGTTCACGAGCAACATCTTCATCATCTTCATCGACATGCCACGAAGAAGAAGGCGGTGGCAGCGGCAAATCACGTCGATCCCACCACCACGAACAAGCAGTGGTGGGGTGAACACCAGTGGAAGAAGCGAGGCGTCAACGAAGGAGTCCACGGTGCGGCCAAGTCAAGAACAAGGCTCACGAGACATGGCGTCCGTACATACCTCACGCCCAACTTCGGGCCTTGGGATCGGCAGCGTCATGGTATTCCAGTACCATCGCTCGTTGGATCAGATCGAGTGGTGGATCTCGGGATGCTCAAGACCAGCATGCGCATAGAGCTGTACGGCAAGCGCACGGTCGCTGGACCGACTGCTCCTTCTAACAAAGTTAGGAGTCCGAGCATATCCCGTTCCTCGCACCGTTCGCCACTGCCACCCTCCACTCCCTTGAAGCTTTGGCGAGCTCAACTACTTCTAGATTACCCTCAGCGGCCGACAAGGTCGATGAATGCGAGAGCCACCATTGAGTCTCATCGGCTTTGCCAGCGGCGACACTCCATGACAACCAAGTACATCACTGCGCGGCAAGACTGCTAAGCACGAGCGGTGGCGGCAGAGGCGATGGAGGTGCAACCACCATGCACTCTCCGCCCGAAGGCCAAGATCGCCAACTCGTCCGGATCCACCTCGACAGCGACTCCACAGCGTCTTCGGATGCCACGAGCTCGTCGCGATCAGCACCAAGTTCTTCCTGAGCGATAGCAGAAAGCGCTCGAACTCGCGCCAGCGCCCGAAGAAAGCGCAGCGTCAATCCGACCAGCCTGGCCGGGCCTTCTGTCGACATGAATGCGCCCGAGAACCAGGAAACTTGCGTCTGCGGTAGGTTGCCCTGCGTTCACTTTCGTGAGCTGGGCAAGTCTAGTGGCCCGACAAGAAAATTTTCAAGCCAGGCGTGCCGAGAGAAATGCGGCGGCAAGGCGCATCCGTCCGGAGTTCCTCGACATCTACACCATTGCGGTGCGAGGCTGCGAGAGCGTCTGACAAGATTACGGCCAACTACTTCCGTGGTACTCAAACCCAATGTCGAGATCTGGCTCATGCACTTGCGGACAACTCCATATCCTCTTGGGCAGATCTATGCCATCGGTTTATCGGCTCCTTCACGGTGACCACAAACCTCATAGCCAAGAGAGCAACCTTCACCTGCTGCGCCCGAAGGAAGGAGAGCCCTAGCATGAAGTACATTCAGGAGATTCAGCAGCGTCTGCACTGTAATAGCCTGGCAATAGGGATGATAGACTACTCATATCAATAAGGAATTCCTTCTTTTAAAGGGAGCCCATTAGGACGAGAACTCAAAAGTTAAGCGTGCTCAGCTTGGAGTAGTGTCGGGATGGGTGACCGCCGAAGATTGCTCCCGGAGTGCTGCAGTGAGGACAAAGTCTTGAGAAAAGACTAATATTGATCTGTGGGGCGATCTAGATCCGCCGAGAATGCTGACCACCGGCGGGTGTGTCAAGGCGTTACAAGTTGGTATCGAGCCGACCCTCGCGGTTACGGATGGTTGCGGACAGGTGCGTGGTCATGTTGTTCATGGCGTTTGTGACCCATCGTGGCACCCGACATGGCACATGTGCGATTTGGAAGCCGGAGCGTTTGTGCCAAGAGGAGCGTTCTGTGGCCCGGCGAGGGCGTCGGTTCCTCACGAGTGGGGTGTATGTAATAGCACGGCTTATTAGGGATGATAGACTACTCATATCAATAAAGAATTCCTTCTTTTAGGAGCCCATTGGACAGAACTCCAAAGTTAAGCGTGCTCGGCTTGGGTAGTGTCGAGGATGGGTGACCAACGAAGATTGCTCCGGAGTGCGCCGCAGTGAGGACAAAGTCTGCGAAAAGACTAAATATTGATCTGTGGGGCGATCTAGATCCCGCCGAGAATGCGACCACCGGCGGGTGTGTCAAGGCGTTACAAGCACAACATCCCAGATGTCCACCCCTGCATGTGATCGGCGCGTTCCATCGAGCGTCTTGAAATCGCGAGGATCACGGGAGGAGATGGCGATGTGCAAGATCAGAGGCGTCGATGAGCTATATGCCACGGCGACAAGTGTGCGCGTCTTGAGGAAGGAGAAACTCCGGAGAGAATGTAAAGCGGGAGGATCGGCGGTGAGGAGGCGCCGGCAAAGAAAAGCCGTGGCGGAATAACAGGAAAAGAAAGGCAAAGATGTGCTAGTTGTCGAACAGTTAAACAGCGGAGGTAGCGCCAAGAAGGCCAAAGTTGGTAGCTACGGCAAGGAGGTTGCAGGAACCAACTGCCAAGCTGTGGTGGTCGCCGACAAGCGGGGCAGCTCCAACAAGCGATCTTGCAAGATCCACCGCACCAAGGCCATGACCTCGAGCTGCAAGAAGGTCGAGCAGCTTGTTGAGCAACAAAAGGCTGAAATCTGGCTGCGACAAGGAGAAGGCTCAGCGAGGGAGCTGGAGGAGCCAGCAAAAGCGTCCGGTGAGGAGGGCCTTGGCAAGGCCAAGCGGCTGCAAGGAGACAGACCTCCCTCGGCGCGACAAGGATGAAGATGGCGGCAGCGATGAAGACATGGATGATGATGAGACCGATGAGCAGGAGTTCGAAGCTACGAGAGGTCTTGTGCGTTGGGCGGTGCTTCTCGCATACTTCACACGCCAACTCAAGCGGTGGATGCGGGAAGTCAATGCGGCGAGAACCATCCATCGAGTCACGCAAGCCTCGAAATGGTCGGCATGCCTATCATCTTTGATATTGAGGACCACCCGATCGCATCCTGTGATGCGTGTGCTTGCCGATGTTGGTTTAAGCCAACTATCCGCAACCTCAAGGTCACTAAGATGCTAGTTAATGGCGGGGCGGCTTGAACCTGATCTCCTCGCGGTACTCGAAGCTTGGATCACGATGGCGAGCTTGAAGAGACGGCACATTCAAGAATCAATCCGGGAAGGAGCAAGCGAAGGAAAGATCACGTTGCCGGTGACATTCGGCGAGTTGAACTTCGGGCTGAGAGGTCACTTTTGGCGTTGCTGATTTTCCATTGCCTTACAATGGGATACTTGGCAAATCGGCCTTTCGCCAAATTCATGGCAGCCTCTCACTATGCATACAACTTGCTGAAGATGCAGGCCGATAATTATCATCTATGTCCCTGCGACAAGAAGGATGCTCTTATCTGCGCCGACAAGATCTATCGGGGAAGCGGCGGCTGCAGCAGATAGCAAGTCACTTGCATTTGAAGCCCGAAGAAGACAAAGTCGGCAAAACTCGATGCCCTCCGGCAAGCGCACCTCTTGGTGCTGCGCTACCGTTGAGGGGCGCACCATCGAGCTCCATCGGCAAGTACAAGAAGGCGATGCCAGCTCCGCGAAGACTAAGAAGGTGTCCGCCAAGGAGGATGGCTGGTGGTACCTTCACCATCGTGCCACTCTCGACCCTAAATAGGAAAGGCGCTCATTGCTTTCTGCGGGCGAATGTCGGCGTGTTTGCATGGCAACCGTCGACATCCCAGTGTTCGAGAAAGTAATTGAGCACCATCTTGCCGTCTGTCCTCACCAGCGGCCGTCAAGCGAAAGTCGGAAACAAGCGGTGGGCGCCAAGAATTCATCACGGAAGAGATCAAGAAATTGGGCGGCGGGCCTTGTGGAGGTGCTCCATCCTCGTGGTTGGCCAATCCTGTAGTAGATGCGTAAGGCAAGCGGAAAATGGAGGCTTTGTATCGACTTTACCGATGTTAATAAAGCTTGTCCCAAAGACCCATTTCCCTTGCAGCGCATCGATCAGTTATTGACTCCACGGCGGATCGATTTTCTTTCATTTCTTGATGAATACTCGAGTACCATCAGATCTTCATGGCAGAAGAAGATGAGGAAAAACGCATTCATCACCCCATGTGGCACATCTTTGTTTCATACGGATGCCTTTCGGTTTAAAGAATGCTAGTTCAACATTTGCAAGAGTAGTCCATCATGCTTTTGAACCGCAAATACACAGAAATGTAGAAACCTACATGGATGACATAGTGGTCAAAAGCAAGGACAGGGCAACTCTGATTCAAGATTTAGACAAGGCCTTTGCAAATCTCGCAAGATCAATCTCAAGCTCAACCCGAAGTGCGTGTTTGGAGTCCCTTCGGCAAGCTTCTCGGGTTCTTCATATCTCGGTGAAATTGAAGCCAATCCCGACAAGATCAAGGCCATTGAGCAGATTGAAGCACCAAAGCGCGTCAAGGATGTATGAAGACTTGCTGGTTGCGTAGCTGCTCTCGGCGGGTTTATCTCTAGGTCTGCTGGTGCGCCTGCCATTTTCAAAATATTGAAAAAGGCAGGTCAATGAAATGGACTCGAGCGGAGGGAGGCTGCTGCAGGACCTAAAGAGATACTGTCCTCCACTCTAATACTTATCGCACCTAAGTCACAAGAGAAGTTGCTGCTCTATATAAGCGGCAACCAATCAAATGGTTAGTGCTGCGTTAGTAGCGGAGAGGAGGCGGATGATGAGCGGCAACCCGGCGGGGACATCCGGCGACAAGCGAGGGCTTCACCGGCAAGCTCTAGTCCCGACAAGGATGGATCTGCGCGGGGCGATGTGAGAAGCTATAGAAAAGGATGGTGCAGCGCCCGGTTTACTGTCGGTTCCCTTCTGCGGGGGCTAGGTCAAGGTACTACGGTGTGCAGAAGTTGCTTCGGCCTTCTCATGGCCTCGAAAAGCTCGCCATTACTTCCAAGCACATGAGATCACGGTTGTCACTCGTTTTCCGATGAAGAGGATCTTGCAAAATCCGAAGCAGCAGGCAGGATCGTCGGTGGAGCCTTTGGAACTGTCAAGCTTTGGCCTCAAGTTTGAGAGCACTTCAACTATCCAAAGCGAGCATTGGCAGAATTCATAGCGAGTGGGCGTAGCATAAGATGAAGAAATTCGAAGCGAGCATCCCGTCAAGGAAGCAAGCAAAAAGTGGCTGATGTACTTTGATGGTGCCTTCTCGCTGCAAAGCGCGGTCTTGAGGCGTACTACTTGTCGCACCCACGGAGAGCACCTCAAGTCGTAGTCGGATGCACTTTCCCAAGGAGCAAGCAACAAACAATCTGCAGTATGAAGGTTTGCTTGCGGTCTCGAGATCATGATGGACCTTGGGATCAAGAAGCTCATTATCGGGGTGACTCACGACTTATCATCCGCCAAGTTAGCAAGAATTATCGAGTCCGTTGATGGAAGCCTATGTTGATGAAGTGAAAGCTAGAAGAGCACTTTGGCTGACCTCTGAGATGGAACATGTTCCAAGAGCTCGAGCGACATTGCGATGGCTTTGTCAAAGTCGCCCGCCTCAAGTTACACAATGGAACCGGTATTTTTGTGCTCAAGCTGACTCAACCAATATGCGCCATCAAGCTGGACAGAACAAGAGGAAGTTGATTTCTGGTGACTATTTTCCATGAGCTTCCGAAGCCGCCGCCAGAAGGTCCTCAAGATCAAAACCAAAGTCTTTGAGGAAGCGATCTGCTCAAACAAGCCCTAGGGTTTGTTTCATTGAAGCGAGCGCTCCCGACAAGTTTTGCTCCGGCAAGCTTGCGGGGAACATCAAACTCGGTGAGCCGCGAGTTCTCGCCGTGAAGCGGATGTTCCGCAGCGAATATGCCTTTAGTCCTTGTTGTCGAGCCGCCAAGCTCCGGCATGGGCACTGACAGATCGTCTGTTTCCTTGAACAGGAGAACTTCGAAGAGCAAGAAGAAGCGAAAAGAAGTAGCCCGGCGGTCAAGTATGTACGGTTTATCGACAACACTGCTATGCAGAAGAAGACTCAACGGTGTGAAATTGAAGTGTATTCACGGGAAGATGGGCGAAGCTGTAGCGAGAGATACATGGAGGCATATGTGGTCACCACATTGGCGCAAAACACTGCAGGCAAAGCATTCGGCAAGGTTTCTTTTGGCCGACAGCCCTCGAGGATGCTGCTGCACAAGTAACCAAGTGTGAAGCGTGCAGTTCCATTCCAGCGAGATACACCAGCCAGCTCAAGCTCTCGGGCGATCCCTTTATCACGGCCATTTTTGATGCAGGGGCTCGACATCCTCGGCCCCTTTCCCGAGCTGTCGGGGCTTTGAGTACTTATGCGTTGCAATCGACAAGTTCACAAAGTGGCTGGAAGTGGAAGCGATGAGGAAGGTGACAGCAGATCACCGGTCAAGTTCTTGAGGTTAATTGTTTGCCGTTTGGAATCCCTAACGGGATCATCACCGACAACGATGCGCAATCAACGAGCCGCACCTTCATGCGGTATGTCCAAGATCTTGGCGCCAAGGTTTGCTTAACCATTGCTCATCCGAAGCAGCGGTCAAGCGGAGAGGGCAAATGTTGAAGTGCTGCGGCGGGCTCAAGACCAGAACTTTGATAGGCTGCACAAGTGCGGAAGAAAGCTGGATTGAGGAGCTACGGTGGTTCTTTGGTCGATCGAGCAGCGCCGTCGAGCCCTTGGCGGACACCTTTGCTCTAGTCTATGGAGCGAGGCAGTTCTCCCACGGAACTCGTATCACGGGTCACCTCGAGTGCTCGCTTATGATGAGCTTGAGCAAGAGCAGCTGCGACAAGATGATGCTGCTGCTCCTTGAGGAGGACCGTCTTGAGCTGCTTTTTAGCTGCTCGATAACAACAAGCTTTGCCCTTACCATAGCCGCAAAGTTAGTGCGAGAAGTCTCGAGGAAGCGACCTTGTTCTTGGTAGCGTTCAGTCCATGAAATTCCAACAAGTTGGCCTTGAAGTGGGAGGGCCCTTATCGGGTAAGAGCAGTCACTAGGCTGGCGCTGTCCGCCTTGAGACCGAAGATGGCATTCGGTGAGAAACTCACGGAATATTGAGCATCTTCGTAAGTTTTACCCGTGAAGCGCGGTTCTTGGAACCTGTTAAGCAACCACCTTTAATACAAGTCTTGCTGATGTTGCATGTAATCCTTTGTACATAGCGAGGCGCAGATCCGATTACATAAGTAAAGCTCATGTGCTCCGCACAGCTTGTCAGTTTCATGCTATCTACTCTTTATTTTTTGCATGCATTATCTGACATTTTGTGCAGCGCCTATTCTGGTAAGCAATAACGAGCTGCAAGGCTCCATATCTTTATTTTCTCTTCTTTCTCTTTCCCAAAGAAAGGAAGGCTCCCTCGCACACAAGTTTGCCGGGGGGGAAGGAGAAGATAATGGTGTGGACCGGGCGTCGTTCAAGGAAGTTTTGCCTTACCGGGAAGCAAACGAAAGAAAAGCTAAGTTGCCAAAGTCTGAGCAATCAGTTTTTAAATTTTTAAGTTAT
This sequence comes from Aegilops longissima, assembly GCA_021605205.1. NCBI lineage: Eukaryota > Viridiplantae > Streptophyta > Magnoliopsida > Poales > Poaceae > Aegilops > Aegilops longissima. Next base: position 12,294 of record JAHIAM010003053.1, read on the forward strand.
CTTCCTCGAAAGACCGTACTTTGTATGGAGAACCTGTGCTCGGAGGAACCAACTCGTGGCTAGCTGCGCCCTTACTTTGTTTCGAGTCCGCTCAACAACTTAAGTGAGCTGCAACTAGTTGCGACAAGGTTGCTTGTCGGAAGTGGCACCGCCAGGAAGCTCTTGACGTTCCTTTTCGGCGCTTTCATGACAAAGGTGCCTACGCCGACAAGTTCCCTAAAAGCGTAGGGGCAAAAACATACAAAGGAAGGAATCAAGTAAATGAAATAACATTGCAATTACTACCCGAAATAAAGTATATATTACAAGATAGCTTATGCGGCTCTAATATATTGTTCTCGACATGATCGACAGCGACAAGAAAAAAGATAAAATGGGCGGCCTAATCTACGGTGCCATCAACCCTCTTGATTCGCTCACCTGTCCACGATGGGTGCGACAAGGGCCTTGGCGGTTCCACATCGACATCCGCGGCAAGGACTTGAGGGCGTTGGTGAAGCTAAGGCTGGATTGCGGAAGGCCACCTTCATCGGCACCTTGAAGAGCTCCCTTACAGATCTGGCGCGACTTCGTCGGCCAGCTGCTTTAGGATCTCTTCCGGAGTCGTTGGAGGGCTGTCCTCGCCCTTGAAGAACAAGCTGAGCTTGGCGCTGGGTTGGAGGTGCTCGTCGGAGGAGTACCGAGATCCACCATCCCAGCTCCGTCGGCTCCTGTCGATGGCGGCGGCAACATTCACGAGACCCTCGGTCCGGTGCTCCACATTCTCTCTGAAGGTGCTGCAGGCGGCGTGCTTTCATATGAGCCTCGTCGGCCTTGATCTTTTCCAACAAGGCCACCTCCGCTCCTTGGCGCCGTCCAGCGTCTGCATCAAGGTGGTCAGCTTCAGCTCGAGATCGCGTTGGAATCCTTGGCGGCTGAGCTCCTTGCTCCTCTCGGCGAGGCAGCCTGCAGCTTCGCCAAGAGTGTAAGCGTCCTTCTCGCGCTTCGTGCTTGAGTGCAGCAAGCTCCTCGCCGCTCTTACGGAATTGGCCTCCGGCTACGTCACCTTCGTCTCCAACTCCTTCTTGGCGGCCTCGGTAGCTGCGGCAGCATCCTTGCTTCCTTGAGAGCCCGCCAAATGTCTGCTTTCAGCGCGTAAGCTCCTCCTCATGGCTGTCAAGATTGATCTTCCGTTGCGCCAGCTTCGCCTTCCTGTGAGACAGCTTCCGGCGGCAAGCCATTGTTGCTCTTGACCTCAGCCTTCTCGAGGATGAAGGCTTTGCAGCGCCTCAACAATTTGCTCCGCTCCTCTGCCAAAGACGGAGAGCTTCTGATGGAGGCCGGAGCTCCTCCATGGCGCTTCTCAATGTCTGCTCCGCCTTAGCGACAAAGCGCTTCTCGGGATTCAGTTTGGCTTGCCGAGGCGTGGTAGGCGGCGAAGCTTCCGCGATAACTGCTCCTCCTCGGACTTCGCCGCTGCTGCTTTGCTTGGCGTGTCGACCAGCGTCGACCAGCGGAGTGAGCAGCTCTTCGTCAAGGTTTCTCCTTCGACCGGCGCCACAGGCTCGGCGCCCGGGAAGCAGTGAAAGCGCCATCGCCCGGCCTTGGATAGGCGCTTCGGCTGAGGCTCTTGAACTGTCGCTCGCTGGCAGCGGTGGAGAGATCGGCGGATCGATGTAGCGCTGGCGCTCCTGCGACCTCGAGTCGTCGGTCGTCGCCAGACCCTCGCCCGGCTTCTGCGGTGGCAGCCTTGGCGGCCTCTTCGCCGGCAGGGTCATCAGCGTCGGCTTCTTCCTCGGCAACTATGGCGTCGTCAGTGTTGCCACGTGTTTCCTCCTCGCCGGCGACCTCAGTCTCCATCGGCTCTGCGGCGGATGGATCTGACGACCAGAAAATGAAGAAAAATCAAGCAGATATTCAAGAAAATCATAAGAAAAAAGAACCCAAGGGAAATTTTCAGGCAAAGTATTACCTACGATGGGATCTGCAGCCGTGGTTTCAACCACGGAGGTCATTGGCGCTATCCCTTGCGGAGAACTGCCCTTGCGGGAAGCCTCCTTGCGGGAAGCGGCTCCCTTGCGGGATCCTCCTTGGCGGTGTAGTTAAGCGAGATGGCATGTTAGGGCGGCCGGGGCACTCTGGTGGGGCTGCTCTGCTCCTACACAAACCAGCGATCGAGATATCAGCAAAGGAAGAGCACCCATGCGCTGAAAGCAAAAGTAAACCATATACTTACGCTGGGGGCTGCGCTGGGGGCTGCTTTGTGGAAGAGTCGCCGGGTCCGGCAAGGAGGTCTCGGACGCGCCTCCTCCTGCTGCGGTGGGTTCGTCCTTGATGACAATCACCGGGGTCTTGGCCCTCTTCGATGCTCTCTGGGCCAGCGTCCTACAAAGGAATGGGTTAAGAATGAAGCAAATCAGATACAAGACAAAACAGCAAATTGAAGAATTACAAGTACAGCAAGGAATCTTATTCTTCTTCTTCCTCGGAGCTGAGCGCGGAGAGATCGAATTCCGGTTCGCCTCCGGTACGATGAGCTGGAAGAGTAGGTTCCCTTGGCCTTTTGGCGGGTGCAGGAGCTATGGTCCCAAAAGGCCCCGCTCCGGTTGCCTCAGCGGCGTGAGTTGCTCCTTGACTTGGCGCTTACCCTTGATGGAAGCGCGTCCTTGTGCCATGACGGCTGTTGGCCCGTCTGCCACCCCGCTACTTCCCCGGCCTTGCGGAGACGCCTTCTTGGAGCTGGGGGCTCTGCTCGCGGCAAGCTGTCTGAAGGTGGGGAGGAGGCGCCCTCGGCGGGCTCGCTCGGCTCAACTTCAGGCTCGGCATGCTCTTCCTCGCTGGCAAGCTCCTCTCGATCGACAAGGCTTGCCGCCTCTGCGCCTCTGCCTCCTCCACGGTGAATCAAACTCGCCGGTAGCGGCAGCTCTGCCGCCTCTTCAACCAGTGGCGATGCCTTTGCATCTCGTCATCGATGGTGTCATGATGAGGCCCTTACGCTCATCAGGCGGATCGGCACTTCTTCAAGCTGTCGAAGAACACCCGCGCGGCGTCATCTGCGAGCTCTTGCGAGGTTGGAACAATTCCATGCGAGTCGCTGCGCGGCATCATTACGCGGATGCGGTCGGCGAGGTGTTGCACAATGGACGACTCCCTCGACAACCTGAACCATTCGGGATGATCGAGTCGTGCTTGAACAACTCCGGGAGCATCGGATCCAACTCCAAGGCGATGAAACTGAAGTTGAGGCCAGGCGCAGCCTCATGATATCCGCCGCGTTACGGAACTCCCAGCGGTATCCTCCTCTCCTGCAAGGGGCAATGCGGCGGCGAAAAAATCTGCATGCAGCGGCGCTCTGATGAAGTCCGGCAAGCTGGGCGCAGGATCCGGGTGTGGCAATCTTCAATCTAGCATCTTCGGCGCAAGTTGCTCCAATTGTTGCCGCACTATTGGGGTTTGGTCTTTGAAGCGGTAAATATTTCTGAGGTTCTCCTCTACAATCAACACCAATCTGCCCTCCATTCCTCCCACTTGCTGCGGAGCTCTCCTCGAGATAGGCTTCCTTCTTGCCGATCCTTGAGATCAGCGATTCCTCCGGCAAGAGGCTCTCCTCTCTCTACTCGAGGCATGAAGAAATGGTGGAAGAGGTCTACGTTTGGGTGGACTCCGACAAAGTTTTCGCGAGATGTCGAAAACTGCCATGAATCAAGAACAGCATTGGGGGTGAAGTCAAGGGCGGAACCCGTAGGTGTTCATGATTGAAGGAAATATGCCCTAGAGGCAATAATAAAGTTATTATTTATTTCCTTATATCATGATAAATGTTTATTATTCATGCTAGAATTGTATTAACCGGAAACATAATACATGTGTGAATACATAGACAAACATATAGTCACTAGTATGCCTCTACTTGACTAGCTCATTAATCAAAGATGGTTATGTTTCCTAACCATAGACATGTGTTGTCATTTGATTAATGGGATCACATCATTAGGAGAATGATGTGATTGACATGACCCATTCCGTTAGCCTAGCACTTGATCGTTTAGTATATTGCTATTGCTTTCTTCATGACTTATACATGTTCCTGTAACTATGAGATTATGCAACTCCGTTTACGGAGGAACACTTTGGGTGCTACCAAGCGTCTGGCGTAAGCTGGGTGATTATAAAGGAGTACTACAGGTGTCTCCAAAGGTACATGTTGGGTTGGCGTATTTGAGATTAGGTTTTGTCACTCCGATTGTCGGAGAGGTATCTCTAGGCCTTCTCGGTAATACACATCACATAAGCCTTGCAAGCATTGCAACTAATAAGTTAGTTGTGAGATGATGTATTACGGAGCGAGTAAAGAGACTTGCGATAGCGAGATTGAACTAGGTATTGGATACCGGCGATCGAATCTCGGGTAAGTAACATACCGATGACAAAAGGAACAACGTATGTCGTTATGCGGTTTGACCGATAAAGATCTTGAAGAATATGTAGGAACCAATATGGGCATCCAGGTTCCGCTATTGGTTATTGACGAGAATAGTTCTAGGTCATGTCTACATAGTTCTCGAACCCGTAGGGTCCTTGCAACAACGTTACGATGACAGTTTATTATGAGTTTATAAGTTTTGATGTACGAAGTTTGTTGAGTCCGGATGTGATCACGGACATGGCGAGGAGTCTCGAAATGGTCGAGACATAAAGATTGATATATTGGAAGCCTATATTTGGATATCGGAATGGTTCGGATGAAATCGGGAATTTTCGGAACAGGGGTTACGGAACCCTCCGGGGATGTTGGGCCTTAATGGGCCATAAGGAGAAGAGGAGGGCCGGCCGGGGCAGGCGCGCCCCTCCCCTAGTCCGAATAGGACAAGGAGAGGCGCCCCTTCCTCTTTCCCTCCCCTTTCCTTCTCCAACAAGGCAGAGGGAGTCCTACTCGGTGGGAGTAGGACTCCTCGGCGCACCCTATGAGGGCGGCGCACCTCCCCTCCCTCCTTTATATCTCGGGGGCAGGGGCACCCCATGACACACAAGTTGATCTCGTGATCGTTCCTTAGCCGTGTCGGTGCCCCTCCACCATATTCCACCCGGTCATATCGTCGCGGAGCTTAAGCGAAGCCCTGCGCGGTGGAGCATCATCATCGTCCTGCGCCGTCGTCTTGTGGAACTCATCCGCGCTTTCTGGATCGGGCCGGGGATCGTCATCGAGCTGAGCGTGTGCTGAACTTCGGAGGTGCCGTGCGTTCGGTACTTGGATCGGTCGGATCGTGAAGGCGTCGACTACATCAACAGCGTTGTTATAGCGCTTCGCTTACGGTCTCAGAGTGCGTGGACATACTCTCCCCTCTCGTTGCTATGCCATCACCATGATCTTGCGTGTGCGTGGAAATTTTTGAAATTACTCGTTCCCCATGATGGCATCGAGCCTGGTTTTATCGTTGATGTCATATGCGAGTAGAACACAAGTGAGTTGTGGGCGATATAAGTCATCTGCTTACCAGCATGTCATACTTTGGTTCAGCGGTATTGTGAGATGAAGCGGCCGGACCGACATTACAGCGTGCGCTTCGCGAGACTGGTTTCACCGCTTGAGCACTCGTTGCTTAAAGGTGACGGCGGGTGTCTGTCTCTCTCACTTTAGTTGAACCGAGTGTGGCTCGCCGGTCCTTGCGAAGGTTAAAACAGCACCAACTTGACAAACTATCGTTGTGGTTTTGATGCGTAGGTAAACGGTTCTTGCTCAGCCCGTAGCAGCCACGTAAAACTTGCAACAACAAAGTAGAGGGCGTCTAACTTGTTTTGCAGGGCATGTTGTGATGTGATATGGTCAAGGCGTGATGCTATATTTTATTGTATGAGATGATCATGTTTTGTAACGAAGTTATCGGCAAGCTGGCGAGGAGCCATATGGTTGTCGCTTTATTGTATGAAATGCAAAAGCCATGTAATTGCTTTACTTTATCACTAAGCGTAGCGATAGTCGTAGAAGCAATAGTTGGCGAGGCGACAACGATGCTACGATGGAGATCAAGGTGTCGCGCGGTGGCGATGGTGATCACGGCGGTGCTTGGAGATGGAATCACAAGCACAAGATGATGATGGCCATATCATATCACTTATATTGATTGCATGTGATGTTTATCCTTTATGCATCTTATTTTGCTTTGATTGCGGTAGCATTATAAGATGATCTCTCACTAAATATCAAGAAGTGTTCTCCACAGTATGCACCGTTGCGAAAGTTCTTCGTCTTTGAGACACCGCGTGATGATCGGGTGTGATAGGCTCTCGTTCAAATACAGCGGGTGCAAAACAGTTTGCCTGCGGAATACTCAGGTCAAACTTGCGAGCCTAGCATATACAGATATGGCCTCGAACACGGAGACCGAAAGGTCGAGCGTGAATCATATAGTAGATATGATCAACATAGTGATGTTCACCATTGAAACTACTCCATCTCACGTGATGATCGGACATGGTTTAGTTGATTTGGATCACGTAATCACTTAGATAACTAGAGAGATGTCTATCTAAGTGGGAGTTCTTTAGTAATATGATTAATTGAACTTAAATTTATCATGAACTTAGTACTGATAGTATTTTGCTTGTCTATGTTTCTTTGTAGATAGATGGCTCGTCTTTGTTGTTCCGTTGAATTTTAATGCGTTCCTTGAAAGCAAAGTTGAAAGATGATGGTAGCAATTACGGACTGGGTCCGTAAACGAGGATTATCCTCATTGCTGCCTGGAAGAATTACGTCTGGAAGCACCGCTGGGTGCGAGGCCTGCTGCTGATGCTGGGCGGCGGCGTTAGAGCGTCTGGCGAGCAAAGCTGATGACTACTCGATAGTTCGATGTGCCATGCTTTACGGCTTAGAACCGGGCCTTCAGCGGCGTTTTGAGCGTCATGGAGCATATGAGATGTTCAGGAGTTGAAGTTAATATTTCAAGCAAATGCCGGATTGAGAGATATGAAGTCTCAATAAGTTCTATAGCTGCAAGATGGAGGAAAATAGTTACGTCGGTGAACACATACTCAAAATGTGCAGGTATAATAATCACTTGATTCAAGCTGGGAGTTAATCTTCCGATGATAGTGTCATTGACAGAATTCTTCAATCACTGCCACCAAGCTACAAGAGCTTCGTGATGAACTATAATATGCAAGGGATGGACAAGTCTATTCGAGCTCTTACATAATGCTAAAAGCAGCGGAGGTAGAAATCAAAAAGGAGCATCAAGTGTTGATGGTTAACAAGACCACCAGTTTCAAGAAAAGGGCAAAGGGAAGAAGAAGGGAACTTCAAGAAGAACAGCAAACAAGTTGCTGCTCAAGAGAAAAAACCCAAGTCTGGACCTAAGCACTGGGCGAGTGCTTCTCTTAAGCGGTGGACCTTTGAGCGGAACTGCCCCAAGTATTTGGCGGATAAGAAGGATGGCAAGGTGAACAAAGGTATATGTGATATACATGTTATTGATGTGTACCTTACTAATACTCATGATAGTACAGGTATTTGATCTGGTTACATTGCTAATATTTGCAACTCGAAGCAGGAACTACGGATTAGCGAAGATTGGCTAAGGGCGAGGTGACGATGCGGCGTGGGAAATGGTTCCAAAGTCGATGTGATCATGATCGACACGCTACCTCTACATCTACCATCGGGATTAGTTTTAGACCTAAATAATTGTTATTTGGTGCAGCGTTAAGCATGAACATTATATCTGGATCTTGTTTGATGCGAGGCGGTTATTCATTTAAGTCGAGAGAATAATGGTTGTTCTATTTATATGAATAATATCTTTTATGGTCATGCACCCTTGAAGAGTGGTCTATTTTATTGAATCTCGATAGTAGTAATACACATATTCATAGTGTTGAAACCAAAAGATCTGAGTTGATAATGATAATGCAACTTATTTGTGCACTTGCCGTTTGGGTCATATCGATTGTAAAAGCATGAAGAAACTCCATCTTGATGGACTTTTGGAATCACTTGATTATGAATCACTTGGTACTTGCGAACCGTGCCTCATGGGCAAGATGACTAAAACGCCGTTCTCGGAACTATGGGCGTGCAAAGATTTGTTGGAAATCATACATCTGATGTTTGTGGTCAATGAATGTTGAGGCGCGTGGTGGGTATCGTTATTTTCTCACCTTCACAGATGATTTGAGCAGATATGGGTATATCTACTTGATGAAACATAAGTCTGAAACATTTGAAAAGTTCAAAGAATTTCAGAGTGAAGTGGAAAATCATCGTAACAAGAAAATAAAATTTCTCGATCTGATCGTGGAGGAGAATATTTGAGTTCTGAGTTTGGTTTGCATTTGAAACAATGCGGAATAGTTTAGCAGCTCCGCCACCGGAACACCACAGCGAAATGGTGTGTCGAGCGTCGTGTCGTACTTTACTAGATATGGTGCGATCTATGATGTCTCTTACTGATTTACGCTATCGTTTTGGGGTTATGCTTTAGAGGCGCCGCATTCACGTTAAATAGGGCACCATCAAAATCCGTTGAAGCGACACCTTATGAACTATGGTTTAGCAAGAAACCAAAGTTGTCGTATCTTAAAGTTTGGGGCTGCGATGCTTATGTGAAGAAACTTCAACCAGATAAGCTCGAACCTAAATCGAATGTGTCTTCATAGGATACCCAAAAGAGACTATTGGGTACACCTTCTATCACAGATCCGAGGGCAAGATTTTCGTTGCTAAATTCGGATCCTTTCTAGAAAAGAGTTTCTCTCGAAAGAAGTGAGTGGGAGGAAAGTAGAACTTGATGAGATAACTGTATCTGCTCCTTATTGGAAAATAGTTCATCACAAGAACGGTTCTGTGACAACTACACCAATAAGTGAGGAAGCTAATGATATTGATCATGAAACTTGAGATCAAGTTTCTCTTGAACTCGTAGGTCAACTAGAGTAAGATCCGCACGAGTGATGCGGTAATCCTATTACGGAAGTCATGTTACTTGACCATGGCGAACCTACAAACTATGAAGAAGCGATGGTGAGCCCAGATTCCATAAAATGGCTGGAAGCCATGAAATCTGAGATGGGATCCATGTATGAGAACAAAGTATGGACTTTGGTTGACTTGCCGATGATCGGCAAGCCATTGAGAATAAATGGATCTTTAAGAAGAAGGCGGCTGATGGTAATGTAGCTGTCTATAAAGCTCGACTTGTTGCGAAAGGTTTTCGACAAGTTCAAGGGGTTGACTACGATGAGACTTTCTCACCCGTGGCGATGCTTAAGTCTGTCGAATCATGTTAGCAATTGCTGCATTTTATGATTATGAAATTTGGCAAATGGATGTAAAAACTGCATTCTTGAATGGATTTCTAGAAGAAGAGTTGTATATGATGCAACAGAAGGTTTTGTTGATCCAAAAGGTGCTAACAAAGTGTGCAAGCTCAGCGATCAATTTATGGTGCAGTGCAAGCCTCTCGGAGTTGGAATAAGCGCTTTGATAGTGTGATCAAAGCATATGGTTTTATCTGAGACTTTTGGAGAAGCTTGTATTTACAAGAAAGTGAGTGGGAGCTCTGTAGCATTTCGATATTATATGTGGGCGACATATTATTGATTGGAAATGATATAGAATTTCTGGATAGCATAAAGGATACTTGAATAAAAGTTTTTCAATGAAAGACCTCGGTGAAGCTGCTTACATATTGGGCATCAAGATCTATAGAGATAGATCAAGGCGGCTTGATTGGACTTTCACAAAGCACATACCTTGATAAAGTTTTGAAAAAGTTCAAAATGGATCGAGGCAAAGAAAGGATTTTTACTGTATTACAAGGTGTGAAATTGAGTCGGACTCAATGCCCGACCACATGAGAAGATAGAGAAAATGAAAGATGTTCCTATGCTTCAGCCATAGGCTCTATCATGTATGCAATGCTGTGTACCAGACTGGCGTATGTAGCAATAAGCTTGGCAGGAAGGTACCAAAGTAATCAGAGTGGATCCTTTGGACAGCGGTCAAGAACATCTGAAATACGAAAAGGACTAAGGATATGTTTCTCGTATATGGAGGTGACAAAGAGCTAGTCGTAAATGGTTACGTCGATGCAAGCTTTGACACTGATCCAGACGATTCTAAATCGCATAAACCGGATCGTGTTTTTATTAAGCGGTGGAGCTGTCGGTTGGTGCAGTTCTAAACAAAGCGTCGTGGCGGGATCTACATGTGAAGCGGAGTACATAGCTGCTTGGAGCAGCAAATGAAGAGTCTGGATGAAAGAGTTCATTTCCGATCTAGGTGTCATACCTAGTGCATCGGGACCAATGAAGATCTTACGTGACAATCTTGGTGCAATTGCCTTGGCAAAGGAATCCAGATTTCACAAGAGGACCAAGCATATCAAGAGGCGCTTCAATTCCATTGGGACCAAGTCAAGTGGGAGACATAGAGATTTGCAAGATACATACGGATCTGAATGTTGCAGACCGTTGACTAAGCCTCTTCCACGAGCAAAACATGATCAGCACCAAGACTCCATGGGTGTTAGAATCATTCTTGTGTAATCTAGATTATTGACTCTAGTGCAAGTGGGAGGCTGAAGGAAATATGCCCTAGAGGCAATAATAAAGTTATTATTTATTTCCTTATATCATGATAAATGTTTATTATTCATGCTAGAATTGTATTAACGGAAACATAATACATGTGTGAATACATAGACAAACATATAGTCACTAGTATGCCTCTACTTGACTAGCTCATTAATCAAAGATGGTTATGTTTCCTAACCATAGACATGTGTTGTCATTTGATTAATGGGATCACATCATTAGGAGAATGATGTGATTGACATGACCCATTCCGTTAGCCTAGCACTTGATCGTTTAGTATATTGCTATTGCTTTCTTCATGACTTATACATGTTCTGTAACTATGAGATTATGCAACTCCGTTTACGGAGGAACACTTTGGGTGCTACCAAGCGTCTAGCGTAAGCTGGGTGATTATAAAGGAGTACTACAGGTGTCTCCAAAGGTACATGTTGGGTTGGCGTATTTGAGATTAGGTTTTGTCACTCCGATTGTCGGAGAGGTATCTCTAGGCCTTCTCGGTAATACACATCACATAAGCCTTGCAAGCATTGCAACTAATAAGTTAGTTGTGAGATGATGTATTCGGAGCGAGTAAAGAGACTTGCGATAGCGAGATTGAACTAGGTATTGGATACCGGCGATCGAATCTCGGGTAAGTAACATACCGATGACAAAGGAACAACGTATGTCGTTATGCGGTTTGACCGATAAAGATCTTGAAGAATATGTAGGAACCAATATGGGCATCCAGGTTCCGCTATTGGTTATTGACGAGAATAGTTCTAGGTCATGTCTACATAGTTCTCGAACCCGTAGGGTCCTTGCGCTCAACGTTACGATGACAGTTTATTATGAGTTTATAAGTTTTGATGTACGAAGTTTGTTGGAGTCCGGATGTGATCACGGACATGGCGAGAGTCTCGAAATGGTCGAGACATAAAGATTGATATATTGGAAGCCTATATTTGGATATCGGAATGGTTCGGATGAAATCGGGAATTTTCGGAACAGGGGTTACGGAACCCTCCGGGGATGTTGGGCCTTAATGGGCCATAAGGGAGAAAGAGGAGGGCGGCCGGGGCAGGCGCGCCCTCCCCTAGTCGAATAGGACAAGGAGAGAGGCGGCGCCCCCTTCCTCTTCCCTCCCCTTTCCTTCTCCAACAAGGCAGAGGGAGTCCTACTCTCGGTGGGAGTAGGACTCCTCGGCGCACCCTAGGAGGGCGGCGCACCTCCCCTCCCTCCTTTATATCTGGGGCGGGGGCACCCATGACACACAAGTTGATCTCGTGATCGTTCCTTAGCCGTGTCGGTGCCCCCTCCACCATATTCCACCCGGTCATATCGTCGCGGAGCTTAAGCGAAGCCCTGCGCGATGGAGCATCATCATCGTCCTGCGCCGTCGTCTTGTGGAACTCATCCGGCGCTTTGCTGGATCGGGCCGGGGATCGTCATCGAGCTGAGCGTGTGCTGAACTTCGGAGGTGCCGTGCGTTCGGTACTTGGATCGGTCGGATCGTGAAGGCGTCGACTACATCAACAGCGTTGTTATAGCGCTTCGCTTACGGTCTCACAGTGCGTGGACATACACTCTCCCTCTCGTTGCCATGCCATCACCATGATCTTGCGTGTGCGTAGGAAATTTTTGAAATTACTCGTTCCCCAACAACGTGGTGGATGCAAATGAGTTATGGCGTGACCCAGGCGCGCGTGCCCGTGCCTGTTTTGGGCTGGCCCAACAGCGCTTCGGCACCGTGTGTAGCCCGAGCCGGGGCTCTGTCGGTGTACTAGAGTAGGGTACCCTAGTATCCCGAACTTCGTGCCGGGCGATTCGACACCAGCGGCAGGGCTTGCCGGTGACCGCCAAGGTCCTCTGTGGTTCCTTTGGAGCCATTCAAGAACAAAGTATTTAAGCCAAGGAGACAAGGCCCGGCAAGAGGAGCTTGCGGGAAGGATAACAAGTCACTTAGGAGACAAGGCCGGCAAGAGGAGCTTGCGGGAAGGCCGGCGGCAAGCTTCCGACGCGGCAAGGCGGCGACCACGGCAAAGGCGCTTGCAGCGGCAGCCTACGTCTGTAACTCGCTCCAGCACATCCACCAGCGTGCATACAGGACCTTTCGGTAGCGGCGTGGCAAGAAAACTCTGCAGCCGGTAGGCGTGGTGGCAGCGGTCTTGACAAGATTGCCATCGTGGCAGCGGTGGCGTCCACAGCAGTCCCTTTCCGCCTTTGTTTAGGCGACATAGGCGGGCATTTAATGCCTCATCCCCTGCCGTCGAGGTTAGGTATGTTACCTTTGTACAAGTAGATGTACCAACCACGAGTCCTTTTACGTTTTGCCCTTGTCTACGTTGCCACTGCGGAACCCTTGAGCATATAAAAGGAGGCCCATGCATAGCGTGGGGGTTGGCTCATTGAAACAGAGAACACTCACGCTAGGTCTTGTAGCTCTCAGCGCTCCCTAGCAAGAACACAATACAATCAGACAAGCGCGGTAGGAGTATTATCTCTCCGGAGCTCGAAGCTGGAGTAAACTGCTCGTGTGCCGCCTCGATCTGCTCCTCGATCTGCTCGGGGAGATAATACTCCTCTGCATGCGTGTTGTGCAGAATCAAACAGCAGCTGTTGTGTTCAAGAAGCGCTAAATTCTGATTACAAGACTCAGCTCTTGAAACACTGCTGCTGGCTTCAAAGCAGCAAGCTGCTGTGGACCCAAACTACTCAGGGGTCTGACAACAAAGCTAAAGATTGAAAAATCGGCTGTTGTGAATACGAGCGATGCTGCATAATGCTGAAATACCTTCTGCCCTGCAACAATGTAATTCACTGGAGTTGATCATGAGACTCTTTGAGACTAGCATGAGCACCCTTCAAGACTTTGTGAGCCTTGTCAAGAATGTCGGACTCCTCGTTGAATCTAGCAAGATCAACTCCAAGCTTTGCCTTCTCGAGCTAAGCACACGAGACACAACAAGAGCATGATCAAGGTCTTTCTTTAATTTAGCATGATCATCGTTGTATGACTCCTCAAGAGCCAAATGAAGTCCGCTCTTCCTCAAGAGCATTGGAAAGATCCGAAATCTCATCGGCATAGTCACGACTATGCCATTCCATCTTAGAGATGGTTTCTTCATGAGCCTCGATCATGACATTGGCTTCACCAAGTTGTTCCAAGAGAGCAGCAGAAGTGCTTCTTGGATTTACCCTTGAGTTTACCCATAAAGGTCTAAAACTCATTCTCCTCCACATTAGTCCCCTCTTGTTCATCAATGCAATCTGTCAAGAAGAATGATTGATGATGGTAGTTTTGATGTTGGGGGTTACCTTGTTGGTGGCTTTAGCCATGAGGCACTTAGTGGTGATGCTTTCATTGGGTGAATCGAAGAGACACCAGAGTCGTTGCAATGGCAGCGGAGGCCATAACAACCGACTCACCATCTTCTTCATCATCATCATCCTCATTGTACTCTTCTTGAACCACCAAAGCTTTGTGAGAGCCTTCTTGGTGAAGTTGCTCTTGTTGGGGAAGGACTTGGCCTTGTCCTTACGGATGAGCTTGCCACCATTGTCTTCCCTCTTCTCATATGGGCACTCCGCAACAAAGTGACTCACATTGCCACAATTGAAGCAAGTCCTCACTCGTTGCTTGCCCTTTGCGCCACTTGAGTTGCTCTTGTTGAAGTTGGGCCTTGAGTTCTTCTTGCTCCAAAATTGCCTTGAAGCAAGGGCCATGTGTTGATGATAGTCATGCCCGTATCTTGAGGTTGCTCTCTTCTTCTTCCTCCTCTCCATCTTCTTGACACAAATCTTGGCCTTCAAAGCGAGGTTGGGCTTCTTTGCTCTTTGGGGCGAAGCACCGCGTGTCGGCGGTCTTGTCCAATATGCTCATAGCCACAAACTCATCAACACATCACTTGAGGACAGGGTGTGGAAGTCCGGCCGTTGACGAATGACGGAGGACATGGCTTTGTGGTAGGGCATCATTGCCTTGAGAATTTGCGCTTGATCCGGTTGTCATCCGTGTCCTTACTTCCATGATCCGGAGGAGACTGCAAGCTTAGTTACTCTCGATAGAGCTCACGAGGTTCTTCTTCTTCTTTCATTGCAAACTCATCGGCTTCATCTTGCACCACTTCATAATTGGAGCGTTGAATGCTTGCGCTTCCTCGATAAAGGAAACCACCTTGAGCCAAGCATCTTTGGCAAGGGAGTAGGGCGGAGATGAGGAGGTCTTGGGAAGGATTGCTTCTTGGATGATGAAGAGCATTCTCATTGAATTGATGGTCCACGACTTCTCTAGGAGAGAAGTTGCTCGGATCATCGGATAGAAACCTTCTTCAATGATTCTCCAAGGTTAGTGTTCACATGATTTAAATGGCCTTAAAGCGATAAACCCAAGAATCAAAATCCTCCTTTTATCAATCTTAGGTGGTGGACGGCATGATTCAAATGAGTGGAAGAATCGGTCCACCATAAGCGGGAGGAGGTTGCACATGGGCGAAGATGCGGTGCCATTCTTACCACTAGGCGATGGGGCTTTCTCACTAGTAGCTTCCCCCTTATCAGAGTTAGCATCCGCTCCCGTGTTGGCGGGATCACCCACTATCACGGGTGCGGTGGAAAGTTTAAGCCCTTCTAGGAATTCCTTAAACATGTCCTTGACCTCGGTCGTCATGGAGTTTTCAATGTGTCCAATGCCACATTTAATTCCTCACGAGAGATCGAGTACCCCCATCTCCGTAGATGATATCGGATTCGCACGGTGCTCCCCACATCATCTCGGCGTCAACCATACTCTTGGACGGAAAGTCCTTAAAAGAGGCGAGACTCGATACCAATTGAAAGGATCGATATGGTTGACTAGAGGTGAATAGGCAACTAACAATTTTAAGCTTTTATTTACCAATTTAAACTTTGCAATAATAAAGGTTGTCTAGATGTGCAACTAGGTGAACAACCTATATGATGCAATCAACACAAACACAAGAGCAAGCAAAGATAGAAACACAAATAAGCTTGCACAAGTAAAGGGATAGGATAACCAAGAGTGGAGCGGTGGAGGCGAGGATGTGTTACGAAGTTCCTTCCTTTTGAGGAAATGCGTCTCCGTTAGGCGGTGTGGAGCACAATGCTCCCAAGAAGCCACTAGGGCCACAGTAATCTCCTCACGCCCTCGCACAATGCAAGAGCCGTGATTCCACTATTGGTGCCCTTGAAGGCGACAAGCTGAACCTTTACAAACAAGGTTGGGGCAAACTCCACAACAATTGGAGGCTCCCAGCGACACCACAAGCTTCACCACAATGGAATATGGCTCCACGGTGACCTCAACCATCTAGGGTGCTCAAACACCCAAGAGTAACAAGATCCATAAAGGGATAAGTGGGGAATCAAATGTCTCTTGGTGGAAGTGTAGATCGGGCCCTTGTCACCCAATCCCGAGCAAATCAACAAGTTTGATTGGCTAGGAAGAGATCGGGCCAAAATGGAGCTTGGAGCAACAATGGAGCTTAGAGATGGAAGAGGTGGTCAACTAGAGGTAGGAGACACACCTTTTATACTCGTGGAAAAGATCCAACCGTTATCCTCTAGTTCAGCCAGCGACACAGCGGTACTACCCATGTGACCAGCAGTACTACCGTGGAGGACCACGGTACTACTATGCGGCGAGAGGCGGGACTGGCCTGGTGGCGCGATACTACGCTGCAGCGGTACTACGCACACCCTTGCGGTACTACCGCAATGCGAGTAAGCCACAGCCTCTGAAGCGCGGATGAAATAAACTACATCCGTGCCTACTTCGCTGAAAAAGCGATTGCAAAAACCGGCGCGGTACTACCGCGCACGCGAGTCTTGATACTACCGTGGGCGCGGATGTAAAAATTACATCGCTCCTACTACTGCATGGCCAGCAGTCTTTGGGCATGAGGGCCCGCGGTACTACGGCTCCAAAGAAGCGGTACTACCGTGGCCACCAGCGGTACTACCGCGCAAGGCGTCTTGATACTACCGTGTGAGCACGGATGTAAAAACTACATCGCGCCTACTACCGTGCGAAGCAGCACTAGGCACAGGAGTTGCGGTACTAAGGCTCTGGGGAGGGTACTAAGCGTGACCCCAGGTACTACCGCTGGTGCTTGCGGTACTACCACTCCCTAAGCGAGTACTACCGCAGAACAGCGATAGCCGTCGGACTATGCACAACTATGATAACGGAAGATGCTCCAAAGTGCAAGGAAAGGAAGGACAAGTGTGCGTGTTGATTCCACCCAAACCTTTCCGGCGGACCCCCTCTTAATATGCGGCTCTCCTCGACTCAAATCCACCAAAGAAAGCGTAGAACAACGCCGTCTTCAATAGTCTCCGAGGGCACCGAATCGTCTCGTGCCTAGTGATGAAGCATCTGAGAAACTCAAGGCATACGATTAGTCCATAAAAGTATAAGTCATCAATCACCAAAACACCTAAGGGATAAGTATGCCCTTACACATGATGTAGAGGATAAATTCATGCAATATGATAAAACCCCATCTTGTTATCCTCGATGGCAACAATACAATCACGTGCCTTGCTGCCCCTACATCCTTTGGGAAAGGACACATAAGATTGAACCCAAAGCTAAGCACTTCTCCCATTGCAAGAAAAACCAATCTAGCAGGCCAAACCAAACTGATAATTGAAGAGACTTGCAAAGATAACCAATCATACATAAAAGAATTCAGAGAAGATTCAAATATTGTTCATAGATAATCTTGATCATAAACCCACAATTCATCGGTCTCAACAAACACACATAAAAACAAGATTACATCGAATAGATCTCCACGAGAGAGGGAGAACATTGTATTGAAATCCAAAAAGAGAAGAAGCCATCTAGCTACTAACTATGGACCGAAGGTCTAAGGTAAACTACTCACACTTCATCGGAGGGCTATGGTGATGATGTAGAAGCCCTCCGTGGTGGATGCCCTCTCCGTGAACTCAGAACAGGCCCCAAGATGGGATCTCGTGGAGTACGAGAAGGTTGTGGCGGTGGAATTAGGTTTTGGCTCCGTGTCGATCGTTTGAAGTGCGTGAGGTATATATAGGAGGAAGAAATGCGTCGGTGGAGCAACGTGGAGCCCACGAGGTGGAGGCGGCATACAGGGGTAGTGGCGCGCCCCCTACCTCGTTCCCTCCTCAGCTTCCTTGACTTAGGGTCCAAGTCTCTGGATCACGTTCGGTGAGAAAATCATGTTCGAAGGTTTCATTCCGTTTGGACTCCGTTTGATATTCCGTTTCTTGAAACTACGAAATAGGCAAAAACAACAATTACAGGCTGGGCCTCCGGTTAATAGGTTAGTCCCAAAAGTAATATAAAAGTGGAAAATAAAGCCCAATATTGTCCAAAACAGTAGATAATATAGCATGGAGCAATCAAAATTATAGATACATTGGAGATGTATCGGGCATCTAAGCTTAATTCTAGCTAGTCCTCGAGTAGGTAAATGATAAAAACAGAATTTTTTATGCGAGTGCTACTTGGCATAATTTCAATGTAATTCTTCTTAATTGTGATATGAATATTCAGATCCAAAAGATTCAAGACAAAAGTACATATTGACATAAAAATAATAGTACTTCAAGCATACTAACTAAGCAATTATATCTTCTCAAAATGACATGGCCAAAGAAAGTTCATCCTACAAAATCATATAGTTTAGTCATGCTCCATTTTAGTCACACAAGAATGCTCTCATCATGCACAACCCGATGACAAGCCAAGCAATTGTTTCATACTTTAGTAATCTCAAACATATAAACTTTCACGCAATATATGAGTGCGAGCCATGGACATAGCACTATGGGTGGAATAGAATATGATGATGAAGGTTATGTGGAGAAGACAAAAAAGGAGAAAGTCTCACATCATCGAGGCTAATCAATGAGCTATGGAGATGCCGATCGATTGATGTTAATGCAAGGAGTAGGGATTGCCATGCAACGGATGCACTAGAGCTATAAATGTATGAAAGCTCAACAAAAGAAAACTAAGTGGGTGTGCATCCAACTTGCTTGTTCACGAAGACCTAGGGCACTTGAGGAGGCCCATTGTTGGAATATACAAGCCAAGTTCTATAATGAAAAATTCCCACTAGTATATGAAAATGATAACTCAAGAGACTCTCTATATGAAGAACAAGGTGCTACTTTGAAGCACAAGTGTGGAAAAAAGGATAGTAACATTGCCCTTTTTTTGGCCTTGCTTTTTTATTTGGCCTTTCTTTTTTTGGGACAATGCTCTATTAAATGATGATCATCACACTTCTATTTATTTACAACTCAATGATTACAACTCGATCTTTGGAACAAAGTATGACTCTATATGAATGCCTCCGTGATGTGCGGGATATGCAATGAACCAAGAGTGACATGTATGAAAGAATTATGAGCGGTGGCTTTGCCACATACTATATCAACTACATGATCATGCTAGCAATATGACAATAATGAATGTGTCATGATAAGCGGAATGGTGGAAAGTTGCATGGCAATATATCTCGGAATGGCTATGGAAATGCCATAATAGGTAGGTATGGTGGATGTTTTGAGGAAGATATAAGGAGGTTTATGTGTGAAAGAGTGTATCATATCACGGGGTTTGGATGCCGTGAAGTTTGCACCAACTCTCAATGTGAGAAAGG
>JAHIAM010003054.1:0-84066 GCA_021605205.1 Aegilops longissima
ACTTAGACTTATCGTCCTAGTAAGCCTCTGTTGACTAGCTCGTTGGTCAAGATAGTCATGGTTTCGACTATGGACATTAGATGTCATTGACAACGGGATCACATCATTAGGAGAATGATGTGATGGAAAGACAATCCTAAGCATAGCACAAGATCGTGTAGTTCGTTTTGCTAGAGCTTTTTCAATGTCAAGTATCTCTTCCTTAGACCATGAGATCGTGTAACTCCCGGATACCGTAAAGTGCTTTGGGTGTACCAAAGCTCGGGGTGACTATAAAGGTGCACTCGGTATCTCAAAGTGCCTTTGGGTTGACCGGATTGAGGGTTTGTCACTCCTTATGAGGAGGGTATCTTGGCCCTTGGTGCATCATCATAATGAGCTCAAAGTGACCAAGTGTTTGGTCCGGGATCATGCATTCGGTTGAGTAAAGTGACTTGCGTCGGTGGCGGGTATTGGGATACCGGCGATCGAGTCGAGCATTAAACTCCGATTGACAAAGGGTTGTATCGGGTTGATTGAATCCTCGACCCGTGGTTCATACGATGACATCATCGAGGAGCATGTAGAAGAACATGGGTATCAGATCCCAGTTGGTTATTGACGGAGCCGTCTCGGTCATGTTGCGTTCTCCCGAACCGTGGGGTCTACACATAAGGTTCGTGGCCTAGGGTTATTAGGAAGACTTGTATGTGACTACGGTTGGGTCCGGATGAGATCTCGGACGTCCGAGTTCGGAATGGTCGGGGTGAAGATTTATATATGGGGAAGTTGTCATCGGACACGGAAGGATTGAGGTCATATCGGTATTATCCCGGGGCCCGGAGGGGTTCGGGGTCCACCGGGAGGGGCCACCCCTCCGAAGGGCCTCATGGGCGCGGGGGGAACTGCCCGGAGGCTGGCGCCCCCCTCCTTGGGCCCATGCGCCTGGGTTGGGGAACCTAGTGGGGCCCCCTTTGGCAGGGGCCCCCCTCCCCACCGCCTCCCCCTCTAGATCTCATCTAGGGGGCGCCCTCCCTATAAAAGGGGGTGAGGGAGGCTGCTGGACACAACCAGGCGCCCCTCCCTCCCAACACCTCTCCTCCTCCGCAGCTTGGGAAGCCCAGCCAGTCTGCTTCTCCACCACCTGCCTGTGTACTCTGGAGCCATCTTCCTCAACCTCTCCTTCCCCCTTGCTGGATCAAGAAGGAGGAGCGTCATCCGCTCCGTCGTGTGTTGAGCGGAGGTGCTGTCCGTTCAGCACTTGGTGTGGTGATTTGGATCCGGCTATGGACTCCATCATCCACGTTCTAGTAGCGCTTCGCTCCGCTCTACAAGTGGTATGTAGATGCAATCTCTCTCCATGACTCGTTGTTAGATGAACTCATAGATGGATCTTGGTGAAACCGTGGGAAAATTTTAATTTTCCGGTTCAAATGGCATCATGAGCTAGGTCTATCGTGTTCTCTATTGCGGTAGAACACAATTTTGTTGGGGCGTAGATCTTGTCAACATTGCCGCTACTAGTTGCATAAGGTGGCTGGCGGGTGTCTCTCTCCCACTTTAGTTGGGGCGGATTCGATGAAAAGGGTCCTTATGAAGGGTAAATAAAGTTGACAAAATCCGTTGTGGTTATTGTAGGTAAAAAATGTTCTTGCTAGAACCCAATTGCAGCCGTAAAAGATGCAACAACAATTAGAGGGCGTCTAACTTGTTTTTGCAGAAATTGTCATGTGATGTGATATGGCCAAGTTGTGATGAATGATGAATGGCATATTGTGATGTATGAGATCATGTTCTTGTATTAGGAATCACGACTTGCATGTCGATGAGTATGACAACCGGCAGGACCATAGGAGTTGTCTTTATTTTTTGTATGACCTGCGTGTCATTGAAGAGCGCCATGTAAATTACTTTACTTTATTGCTAAGCGTTAGCCATAGAAGTAGAAGTAGTCGTTGGCGTGACAACTTCATGAAGACACGATGATGGAGATCATGGTGTCATGCGGTGACAAGATGATCATTGAGCCGAAGATGGAGATCAATGGAGCTATGTGATATTGGCCATATCATGTCACTACTATATAATTGCATGTGATGTTTATTATGTTTATGCATCTTGTTTACTTAGAATGACGGTAGTAAATAAGATGATCCCTTAACAATTTCAAAGTGTTCTCCCTAAGCTGTGCACCATTGCTAAAGTTCGTTGTTTGAAGCACCACGTGATGATGGGTGTGATAGATCCTTACGTTCACATACAGCGTGTAAGACAGTTTTACACATGCAAAACACTTAGGGTTAACAGCGATCCTAGCATGTACATACATGGCCTCGGAACCGCGAGACGAAAGGTGAACATGAGTCGATATGGAAGATCGATCAACATGAGGATGTTCACCGGCGATGACTAGTCTAGTCTCACGTGATGATCGGACACGGCCTGAGTCGACTCGAATGTGTAACACTTAGATGACTAGAGGGATGTCTAATCTGAGTGGGAGTTCATTAAAATAATTTGATTAGATGAACTTAATTATCATGAACTTAGTCTAAAACCTTTGCAAATATGTCTTGTAGATCAAATGGCCAGCGCTCATGTCAACATGAACTTCAGCGTTCCTAGAAAACCAAGCTGAAAGATGATGGCAGCAACTATACGGACTGGGTCGGAACACGAGATCATCCTCATAGCTGCCGAGGAAACAATATGTCCTAGAAGGACGCTAGGTGATGCTGTTGGAAATATGCCCTGAGGCAATAATAAAAGCATTATTATTATATTTCCTTGTTCATGATAATTGTCTTTTATTCATGATATAAGCTGTATTATCCGAAATCGTAATACCGTGTGAATACATAGACTACAATCGTCCTAAGTAAGCCTCTAGTAGACTAGCTCGTTGGTCAGCAGATAGTCATGGTTTCTGACTATGGACATCGGATGTCATTGACAAGCGGGATCACGTCATTAGGAGAATGGCGTGATGGACAAGACAATCCTAAGCATAGCACAAAGATCGTGTAGTTCGTTTTGCTAGAGCTTTTCCAATGTCAAGTATCTCTTCCTTAGACCGTGAGATCGTGTAACTCCGGATACCGTGGAGTGCTTTGGGTGTACCAAGCGTCTCAGCGTAACTGGGTGACTATAAAGGTGCACTACGGTATCTCCGAAAGTGTCATTGGGTTGACCGCGGATCGGGACAGGTTGTCACTCCGTATGGCGGAGGTATCACTGGGCCTTTCGGTAGTGCATCATCTTAATGAGCTCAAAGTGACCAAGTGTCTGGTCGGGATCATACATTACAGTGCGAGCAAAGTGACTTGCGTGCTTGAGACTAAGCGAGGTATTGGGATACTGCGATCGAGTCTCGGGCAAATAACTACCGTCGACAAAGGGAATAGAATACGGGGTTGCTGAACCCTTGACATCGTGGTTCATCCGATGACAACATCGAGGAACATGTAGGAGCCAACATGGGTATCCAGATCCTGCTGTTGGTTATTGACCGAGATCGTCTCGGTCATGCGCATGTCTCCCGAACCCGTGGGTCTACACATAAGGTTGGTGGCGCTAGGGTTAATAGGAAGACAAGTATGTGATTACCGAATGATGTTAGGAGTCCGGATGAGATCCGGACATCGAGGAGTTCGGAATGGTCGGAGGTAAAGATTTATATGGAAAGTGGTTAAGCGGACTCGGAAAGTTTGAGGTATACGGTAATGTAGGGGCCACGGGGAGGTTCGGTCCACGGGCCACCCCTCCCGGGGGGCCATGGGCTAAGTGGGAGGGGAGCCAACCCCTGGTGGGCTGGTGGCACCTCCCCACCTGGCCCCATCTTGGCTAGGGCATGGGAGGGAAACCCTAAAGGCGCCCCCTGGCAGGGCAAGCCACCTCCCTCCTCCCTTTGGCCGCCGCCCCCATCTAGGGTTTCCCTAGATGGCGGCCCCTGCCCTCTCCTCCTATAAATAGAGGGGTGGGGGAGGCTGCACACACCATTGAGCGCAGCCCTCCCTCCCAACACCTCTCTTTCTCCCACGCAAGCTTGAAGCCTGTGGGCTGCCGTACCAACTGCACTGCCTTGCGTCGTGCTGCCATTGGAGTTGTCTTCCTCAACCTCTCCTTCATCCTTGCTGGATCAAGGCGGAGGCGCCATCGTCCCGTCGTGTGTTGAGCATGGAGGTGCTGTCCGTTCAGCACTTGGTCATCGGTGATCGGAATCACATTGTGAGCGACTCCATCATCACCACTCCCTCGAGCAGCTTCGTACTCGATCTACAAGTGGTATGTAGATGCAACTCTCTGCATTTCGTTGCTTAGTAGAACTCATAGATGGATCTTGGTGAAACCGTAGGAAAATTTAATTTTCTGCAGCGTTCCCCAACAGATGCACCGTCCCGAACCAAGACATTATGAATGCTTGGCAGTCTGTGCTTGATGATTACTCCCTCGTTCGGTCGGCATGCTTTACAGCTTAGAACCGGGGCTCCAAAGTGTTTTTGAGCAACACGGGCATATGAGATGTTAGAAGAGCTGAAACTAGTTTTCAAGCTCATGCCGGTCGAGAGATATAGCGTCTCACAAGTTCTATAGTTGTAAGATGGAGGAAAATAGTTCTATCGGTGAGCACATACTCAAAATGTCGGGTTGCACAACCCTTTGTCCCAACTGACATTAACCTCCAGACGAGGCGGTCATTGACAGAATCCTTGATCGCTCCACCAAGCTACAAGAGCTTTGTGATGAACTACAATATCTGAGGATGGTGAGACCATTCCTGAAGTATTTCCATCTTGAAGTCGTGAGAGGTTGAAATCAAGAAAGAACATCAAGTGTTGATGGTCAATAAGACCACTAAGTTCAAGAAGGGCAAGGCAAGAAGAACTTCAAGAAACGGACAAGGAGGTTGCGGCGCCCGTGCGATTACGGGAAGAAGTCAAAATGGACCCAAGCTTGTCTGAGTGCTTTTATTGCAGGGAAGGTCCTGAGCGGAACTGCCCCAAATACTTAGCGGATAGAAGGCCGGCAACACTAAAGGTATATTTGATATACATGTAATTGATGTGTACCTTACGATTTTCGTATTAACTCCTGGTATTTGATACGGTGCGTTACTCATATTTGTAACTCACGGCAGGGCTGCGGAATAAGCGGAGACGAAGCGAAGGAGGTGACGATCTTGGCGTGGAATGGTTTGAGTCGATGTGATGCCCGTGACCGCGCTACCTCTTCATTTACCTCGGGATTAGTTATGAAATGAACCTTAATAATTGTTATCGGTGCCAAGTTTGAGCATGAATATTGTATCTGGATCTCGTTTAATGCGAGATGGCTACTCATTTAAATCCGAGAATAATGGTTGTTCTATTTATATGAGAGATATGTTTATGGTCATGCTCCGATGGTCAATGGTTTGTTCTTAATGAATCTCGGCGTAGTATTACACATGTTTATAAGCGTGAATACCAAAAGATGTAAAGTTGATAGCGATAGTCCCACATACTTGTACTTGCCGCCTGGTCACATTGGTGTCAAGCGCATGAAGAAACTCCATGCTGATGGACTTTGGAGTCTCTCGATTATGAATCATTTGACACATGCGAACCATGCCTCATGGGCAAGATGACCAAGACTCCGTTCTCGGAACAATGGGCGAGCAACCAACTTGTTGGAAATACATATCGATGTCGATGTATGCGGTCCAATGGCGTTGAGGCTCCGGAGGATATCGTTATGTTCTCACTCTCGCGATGACTTGAGTAGATATGGGTATGTCTACTTAATGAAACAAAGTCTGAGACCTTTGAAAAGTTCAAGGAATTTCAGAATGAGGTAGAGAATCAGCGTGACTGAAAGATAAAATTCCTCTGATCAGATCGTGGAGGAGAATACTTAAGTCAAGAATTTGGTACACTTAAGGAAATGTGGAATCGTATCACAACTCACCGCTGCAGAACACCTCGTAGCAACGGTGTGTCCGAGCGTCGTGTCGCACTCTATTGGATATAGTGCGGTCTATGATGTCTCTTACCGATTTACGCTATCATTTTGGGATAGGTTCTAGAGACAGCTACATTCACTTTAAATAGGGAACCATCTAAATCCGTTGAGACAACACTGTAATTATGGTTTGGGAAGAAACCTAAGCCGTCGTTTCTAAAAGTTTGGGGATCGATGCTTATGTCAAGAAACTTCAACAAAGCTCGAACCCAGTCGAAAAATCGTCTTCCTAGGATACCCTAAAGAAACCATTGGGTATACCTTCTACTTAAGATCCTAGGGCAAGATCTTTGTTGCCAGAACGGATCCTTTCTGAAAAAGTTTCTCTCGAAAGAAGTAAGTGGGAGGAAAGTAGAACTTCGATGAAGTACTACCTCTTGAGCGGGATAGTAGTGCAGCTCGGAAAATGTTCTGTGATGCCTACACCAAGCGAAGAAAATAATGATGATGATCAAGGTACTTGGATCAAGTTGCTCGAACCGTAGGTCCACAAGACACGTTCGCACAGTGGTACGACAACCCTGTCACGGAATCATGTTGTTAAACAACGGTGAACCTTGAACTATGAAGAAGCGATGGCGGGCCCGATTCCAACAAATGGCTTGAAGCCATGAAATCGAGATAGAATCCATGTATGAAAACAAAGTATGGACTTTGAGGACTTGCCCGATGATCGGCAAGCAATAGAAAACAAATGGATCTTTAAGAAGAAGGAATGGATGGTAATATTACCGTCTATAAAGCTCGACTTGTCGCTAAGGGTTATCGACAAGTTCAAAGTTGACTACGATGAGACATTCTCTCCATAGCGAAGCTGATCCGTCTG
Source organism: Aegilops longissima (assembly GCA_021605205.1). Taxonomy (NCBI): domain Eukaryota; kingdom Viridiplantae; phylum Streptophyta; class Magnoliopsida; order Poales; family Poaceae; genus Aegilops; species Aegilops longissima. Next base: position 6,806 of record JAHIAM010003054.1, read on the forward strand.
AATCATGTTAGCAATTGCGCATACTATGATTATGAGATATGCGGATGGGCGTCAAAGCGGCATTCCTTAACGGACATCTTAAGGAAGAAGCTGTATATGATGCAGCGGAAGGTTTTGTCGATCCTAAGAAAGCTAACAAAGTATGCAAGCTCGTGATCCATTTATGGGCTGGTGCAAGCATCTCGGAGTTGGAACATTCGCTTTGATGAGATGATCAAAGCGTTTGGGTTATGCACACTTATGGAGAAGCTGCGTTTACAAGAAAGTGAGTGGGAGCTCTGTAGCATTTCTCATATTATATGTAGATGACATACTCTTGATGGGAAATGATATAGAACTATTGGACAACATTAAGGCCTACTTGAATAAGTGTTTTTCAATGAAGGACCTTGGAGAGCTGCTTATATATTAGGTCAAGATCTATAGAGATAGATCAAGGCGCCTCATAGATCTTTCACAAAGCACATACCTTGATAAGATTTTGAAGAAGTTCAAAATGGATCAGTCAAGAAGGGGTTCTTGCACTGTTGCAAGGTGTGAGATTGAGCTCGGCTCAATGCCGACCACGACAAAAGATAAAGAAGAGATGAGTGTCATCCCTATGCTTCAGCCATAGGATCTATTATGTATGCCATCTGTGTGCAGGACCAGATGTAAACCTTGCCGTAAGTTTGGTAGGTAGGTACCAAAGTAATCCGGCAATGAACACTGGACAGCGGTCAAGAATATCCTGAAGTACCGAAAAGGACAAAGGACATGTTTCTCGTTTATGGAGGTGATGAAGAGCTGCGCCGTAAAGGGTTCACGTCGGCGCTAAGCCGACACAGATCTGGATGACTCTAAGTCACAAACCGGATACGTGTATATGTTGAATGGTGGAGCAGTAAGCTGGTGCAGCTACAAGCAGAGCGTCGTGGCGGGATCTACATGTGAAGCGGAGTACATGGCAGCCTCGGAGGCAGCGCATGAAGCAATTTGGGTGAAGGAGTTCATCACCGACCTAGAGTCATACCCAATGCGTCGGGCCGATCAAACTCTTACGTGACAACACTGGAGCTATTGCCCTTGCCAAGGCCCAGGTTTCACAAGACCAAGCACATCAAGCATCGTTTCAACTCCATCCGTGAAAATGTTAGGGATGGAGACATAGATATTGCAAAGTACATACGGATCTGAATATCGCGGATCCGTGAATAAACTTCTCTCTCGCGAGCAAAACATGATCAACACCGAACTCTATGGGTGTTGATTCATCACAATGTAACTAGATTATTGACTCTAGTGCAAGTGGGAGACTGTTGGAAATATGCCCTAGAGGCGATAATAAAGGATTATTATTATATTTCCTTGTTCATGATAATTGTCTTTTATTCATGCTATAAGCGTATTATCAAAATCGTAATACGTGTGAATACTTAGACCTAATCGTCCTAGTAAGCCTCTAGTTGACTAGCTCGTTGGTGTGAGATAGTCATGGTTTCGACTATGGACATTAGATGTCATTGACAGCGGGATCACATCATTAGGAGAATGATGTGATGGACAAGACAATCCTAAGCATAGCACAAGATCGTGTAGTTCGTTTTGCTAGAGCTTTTTCAATGTCAAGTATCTCTTCCTTAGACCATGAGATCGTGTAACTCCCGGATACCGTAAGAGTGCTTTGGGTGTACCAAACATCACAATAACTGGGTGACTATAAAGGTGCACTACGGGTATCTCCGAAAGTGTACATTGGGTTGACACGGATCGAGGCGGGATTTGTCACTCCGTATGACGGAGGCATCTCTGAGCCCACTGGTAATGCATCATCATAATGAGCTCAAAGTGACCAAGTGTTTGGTCACGGGATCATACATTATAGTGCGAGTAAAGTGACTTGCCCGTGCTGAGACTGAGCGAGTATTGGGATACCGGCGATCGAGTCTCGGGCATGTAACGTACCGATTGACAAAGGAATTGTATGAGGTTGATTGAATCCTCGACGCCGTGGTTCATCCGATGACATCATCGAGGATCATGTAGGAGCCAACATGGGTATCCAGATCCGCTGTTGGTTATTGACGAGAAACCGTCTCGGTCATGTCTGCGTGTCTCCCGAACCCGTAGGGTCTACACATAAGGTTCGGTGATGCTAGGGTTATTAGGAAGACTTGTATGTGATTACCAAAGTTGTTGAGTCCGGATGAGATCCGGACATCACGAGGAGTTCGGAATGGTCGGGAGGTGAAGATTATATATGGGAAGTTGTCATACGGACAGGAAGGATTGGGGTCATATCGGTGTCTGGGGCCACCGGAGGGTTCCGAGGTCCACGGGAGGGGCCACCCCTCTCGGAGGGCCTCATGGGCGCAAGGGGCAGGGAACCTGCCCCTAGAGGCTAGGCGCCCCCTTGGGCCCATGCGCCTAGGGTTGGGGGAGGAACAGTGGGGCGCCCCCGCTTGAGGGCAAGCCCCCCTCCTGGCCGCCTCCCCCTCTAGATCTCATCTAGGGGGCGGCCTCCTGCCCCTTCCCTATAAATAGAGGGGTGAGGGAGGCTGCTGGACACAACCAAGGCATAGCCCTCCCTCCCCAACACCTCTCCTCCTCCGTCCACGAGCTTGGTGAAGCCACAGCCAGTCTTGCTTCTCCACCAACACCGCCGTCGTGCTGCTGCTGGAGCCATCTTCCTCAACCTCTCCTTCCCCTTGCTGGATCAAGAAGGAGGCGTCATCCGCTCCGTGCGTGTGTTGAGCAGGTGCTGTCCGTTCACACTTGGTCATCGGTGATTTGGATCACGGCGATGCGACTCCATCATCCACGTTCTAGTGAGCGCTTCTTTCATGATCTACAAGTGGTATGTAGATGCAATCTCTCTCCATGACTCGTTGCTAGATGAACTCATAGATGGATCTTGGTGAAACCGTAGGAAAATTTTAATTTTACAAGCGTTCCCCAACAGTGCCACCAACGGTACCAATGGACCCGTCTAATTTTTTATTTTTTAAACTGTTTTTTAGTGGATTCTTTACGCGATGTTTTTAGTCCCACCTGCATAGGAGAGAGCACTGCATGACTGTTTATAAGCCACAGTGCAGAGGCGATGAAGAAAGAGGCTCAATGCTCACACTGCGTTGGTTAGCTTCATGCCTTGAGGAATAGAGTAGGCGCGAGCTATGTGCGGTCGATTGACCCTATTCGAAGGCTTGAAGCAAATTAACGAGCATTCGCCTCATTTTTATTTTTAATGACTTATTTTTAATAGTTGTGATTAACTTAACTAAAAATGAGCATAGATGCTTATTTTAATGACTTATTACAACTCAGAAATAAAAAGAAAAATAAATATAGCAGAAAAGAAAAAAACTATATAAAAACTACTCAGAAATAAATAGAAGCAAAAATAGTTGTGATTAACTTAACTAAAAGTTGAGCTTAGATGCTTATTTTTAATGACTTATTACAATTCAGAAATAAAAAAAGTAGTTGTGATTAACTTAACTAAAAAATGAGAATAGATGCTTATTTTTAATGACTTATTACAACTCAGAAATAAAAGAAGAAAAAATAGTTGTGATTAATTTAACTAAAAATGAGCATAGATGCTTATTTTTAATGATTTATACAATTCAGAAATAAATAGAAGAAAAAAATAGTTGTGATTAACTTAACTAAAAAATGAGAATAGAAGCTTATTTTAATGACTTATTACAACTCGAAATAAAAAGAAAAAAACTATATAAAAACTACTCGAGAAATGAGCATAGATAAACATAGAAAAATTAGACCTAAATTCATAATAAATTTCTACTAACAGGAGAAATTCAATATGAATTTAGGTCAATTAAATGTATAAGGGCATCTATTTCACTGAGCAGCTTAACAAGAGAGGGAGGGCTTATAAACGGTGTGAGCCCCCTTGGTTTGGCGAGTGGGACTAAACTCTGCGCCAGCGAGGACCAACACTTTAGTCCGGTTGGTGGTATGAACCGGGACTAAAGGAACCCTTTGGTCCCGGTTCGAGCCACCAAGCGGGACCAATGGTGGTGGCCCGGAGGCGAGGCCTGTTGGTCGGTTCGTCCCACCAACGGAAAATAGGTCGAACGACAGGACCATTAGCCCGTGGCGGCTGGCCCAGGGCTAACGAACCGGGTCCAATGCCACCATTGGTCGGTTTTGGATTGAACCGGGACTAATGGGCTGACCTGGCGGGACCATTGCCCCCTTTTCTACTAGTGCAAGCTCCGGCATGACGCTAAACAAGACTTTGGGACTGTAGTTTCCATGGAAGAAAGTAAAATACATGCGAGGAATGGAAATTGGGTGTGTCTAGGTCTCGATCATTGAGACTTCTCGATCGGTGATGTCATCATAGGGAGATTAGGCCTGTTTATTGGCTATCCCTCTGCTGGGTTATGGCTAAGCTTTGGGCTTATTCCGTTTTTCTGTTTGTTTATTTGTTACTTAGGGCTGGCCTTCTTACTTTGTTTGTTGTGATTGGGCGAGCTATGATTTTGTTTGTTTGTTTTCCGCACATCCAGAAAAGCTATTGAACAAAAGATAAGTTACAGCCAGGCCCAGCCGATATATGAATGAAAACTGTTTGCTCTCTGCTCATCTGAACCTTGCTATCCATTGTTTGGAGTTGATCGAGCAACTTATGAATGTTTTTCGATTACTATACTAGCAACTTATCGTACCCTCTTCCTAGTTTCAAGAAAAGAATAGATGAACATGGTGATACACGGCTGGTTAACTTCCTGCATTAAGTAGCTTAGTTAACAAAAATCATGTATTGGCTAGTTGAAACTTCAGCAAAGTATGGAACACTTTGGATCTTCAAGGGTTACCAAAAAATAACGTGTTAACAAAAATTGCTGTGTTACCTAGCTAGATAAAACTCAGAAAAACTGAATATATATAGAAATGTTACAAACCAGTGTAGCAACTTCTCCAAAAAGGAAATCCTCGGGCGCTTCCGTGTAAGTGATTTCTACATGATATCCTCTCTCTTCGACTCTGGATCTTCAAGACACATCTCTTTGCCTTTTGCATTTTTATCGCTCTAAGGTCGCTTGCTTCATCATCGATGTCCGTGCCGTGTCTATTCATAAATGTATATAATACATTAGTCTTGAAAAACAAAATTTTAAAAGCGGAGGGTGCGACAAAGTATGACATAGAAGAAACTAAAATCATGCCACTAGCTAGAAGAATTTCTACTGCTAGTTAGTAATTCAACATATCATTCCCCCTAGCACAAAATTCTGAACAACAAAAGTATAAACAAGACAACCTCGGAGAGAACATAAGTGCATTTCAAGAAATAAAAGAAATCTGAACAAAAAGTAAACAATCTGAACATATACACAACAGCTACTTAGTTATGCCAACACAAACAAACCGCACCCAGCGCACAATCTTAGGTGGGGCATTCCAACCCTTCAAAAGTCCAACTTCGAAAAAGGGGCACCGTCGGTGTCATTTATCGCAAAAAATGAACCTGGAACAAGCTCAAACATACCCGAAAAAGGCTTGATTACAATGGCCGTAAAAACATCTGAACTTGAATCTGCAACTAAATATAGAAAAATCTAGTAACTTGACATAAATTCGGCGACAAAAATCAAATAGAAATGAACTTAAGGTAATGATTTGATGTGTTTAAGTATAGCTCAAGGATCCTCATATACTGCATTGAGAGTGGTGTCATCCATTGAATTTAGCGATGGTTCACAACACTACTTGAAATACACATAAAAAACAAAATAGCACACACACAAGCCAAAATCTGAACAAATCGTCATGGAGCCATTCAAATGCAAAATCAAAAACTACTTTGTCTATGAACTTTACAGACCTACTTTGTTCGTTGTCACGACACTTTCGTGTATTACGTTACAGAGGGGACAAAAATGGTCATGGAGCCATTCAAAATCCAAAATCATCGGGTTTGGGATGGATTTTCAGCGAGCACACTTTCAAAATCAAAAATTGTGCTTGAGCAACTAATCCCCACAAAAGCAAAAACAATGTGTTGAAAACCCGTCCACTCCTTTCCCCGCCCTCAGACAAAAGCACAAAGTTAGTTGCGAGATCGGTTGCTCGATTTGCATTGGCCCGACGGCAGCGGGTTTGTTATGGTGCTGCGAGGCCTTTCTACGGGGGAGAGGAGGCGGGGAGGTAGGGGATATCTTACCTGCTCGCCTACTATCGGACATGTTAATCCTATTTATCCAAACAACCCGTGGGTGACACTTGTAGTTGCAAGCCTAGCATGGAGATGCAACTCCCATCCTCAACAAAACAAAAGACTAGTTGCAACCATGTTTGAAGCATGCAATTGCGATCGGGGTGACATTGCAATTCCATGCCTAATCTTTGGACATGCAGCCCCCCTCGGACTTCATAAGTACACCCCCCTCTCCTAGCCCTCAGAAAAACACAAGGCCAATTGCAGCCAGGGGACACTTGTAGTTGCATTCCTAATCTTGGACATGCAATTGGGCCACCACGTCACTCACATACAAAAATAAAAAGTTAGTTGCGATCGGGTGTATGCATCCGATTCTGGTTGAGGCGACCCTTGCAATTGCAAGCCTCTTTTGGACATGCAACTGTCCCTCCCCTCTCCGATAAAAAGCATAATGCCACTTGCAGTCGGGGAGGAGACATGCGATTCTTGGTGAAGGGCGACACTTGCGATTTGCAAGTCTAGTATCGGACATGCAACTCAGCCCTCTCCTCCGCTTTACAAAAACAAAATGGTAGTTGCATTTATGCGTGTGGGCATGCGATTGCGGTCAAGGTGACACTTGAAGTTGCAAGCCTACTATCCTACATGCAACTCCCCTTGCTCCTCGACAAAAAAGCAAGGCTAGTTGCAGTCGGGAGAGGGCTTGTAGTTTCAATCGAGGCGACACTTGCAATTGCAAGCCTACTATCAAACATGCAACTCGTGCTTGCTCTTCCGCCCACTTACAAAACAAATGCAGTTGCAACGGTGTGTGGGCATGCGATTTGCAACCGTGTGTGTAGGCAAGCAATTACACTTGAGGCGACACATGTAATTTGCAAGCCTACTATTGGACATGAAACTAACCCCTTCCCTCTCCGACCAAAAGCATAAGGCCTGTTGCAGCGAGGGAGAGACATGCATTCTTGTCAAAGCAACACTTGCAGTTGCAAGTATAGTATCGGACATGCATCGCACCCTCTCCTGCCCCTTACCAAAAGAATGTCGGTTGCAACTTGGTATGTGGGCATGCAATTGCAGTCAAGAACAACGCTTAAAGTTGCAAGCCTAATGTTGGACATGCAACTGCCCCCTCCAACAAAAGCCTAAAGGCAAGTTGTAGTCGGGGAGAGACATGCGATTGTGGTCGGCGAAACTTGTAGTTGCAAGTCTAGTATCGGACATACAACTCACACCCCTCTTCGCCGCCCAACTACAAATCTACTTTACAAAAACAAAAAAAATGTCCGATTGCAGTGGGTGTGTAGGCATGTCGATGCAGTTGAGGCGACACTTGCAATTACAAGCCTACTATCGGACATGCAAGTGCCACCCCCTAACAAAAAGGCCAGTTACTTTCAGAGAGGAGACATCGATTCTGTCGAGGCGACTTGGAGTTCAAGTCTAGTATCGGACATGCAACTTCGCACCCCTCCGTCGCCCCTTAAAAAACAAAATTGTTAGTTGTAGTCGAATGTGTGGGCATGCGATTGCGATCGAGGCGACACTTGTAGTTGCAAGCCTCTTGTTGGACATGCGCCCTCCTCTCTCCAACAAAAATGCAAGGCTCGTTGTAGTGGGAGGAGACTTGCAGTTCTGTATCGAGGGCACTTGCAATTTCAAGCCTACCATCACACATGCAACTCGCATCCCGCTCTTCGCCGCCCACTTACAACAAAAATGTCCTTTACAAATCGGGTGTGTAGGCATGCGGTTGCAGCCGTGTGTGTGCATGCTGATTCGGTTGAGGCAACACTTGCGATTTGCAAGCCTACTATTGGACATGCAACTGCCTCCCCTCTCAAACAAAAATGCAAGGCCAAGGAGACATGCGTTGTGGTCGAGGCGACACTTGAAGTTGCAAGCCTACTTGGACATGAAACCCTCACCTCTCCGCGCCACCTTACAAAAACAAAATATGTGATTGCATCATATGTGTGGGCATGTAATTGCGGTCGAGGCGGCGCTTGCGATTGCAAGCCTACTATTGACATGCAACTGCCCCTCCTCCTCTCGACAAAAAAAACTAAAGGTGGTTCTTTGTCGGGAAGAGACACGATTCTGAACAAAGCGACACTTGCATTTGCAAGTCTAGTATAGGACATACTTTGCACCCTTTTCGGCGCCCTTACAAATCCCAGACCCCATTACAAAAACAAAATGCCGTTGCAAGCCTATTATTGATCACGGGTTTGCAACTAGGTGTGTAGGCAGCATGCAATTCAAAACAACATATAGAGTGTTTTATCAATTATCAACTTTCTTTGGTATTTGCATCATATAAAAAGAACATAGAAGGAAAACCTAACAAAACAAGTAAAACATTTTCAAATTTTTACTCAAAGCACACAAAAACACATAAATGAAAAAATAGAATAGGAAAAACATGTACATCCATAATTGAAAGATGCACTTGTGTTACAACACTAAAAACCCAACAAAAAGCTTATAGTTTCACTCATGTAAATTCAGTTCATTCATTCATTTACCCCCCTCCGCTCAGATTCACATTTGGTACTTTTATATTCTTGTGCATATCCATACAAAAAAAGAAAGAATGAAGAAGAGATACATACCATCATGCCCAAATGGACAACTGTCCTCGTGAGGCGGTGAAAGAAAACCTATGAATCCATCATGGAGAGTCAGCAGGCCTTGGGCTCAAGTCCTCAACCTCATTCAGTTGAAGCCCCGTAGTCTGACGATGCCTTCATCATCGTTCTGGAAGCTTCTCCATCCTCGTCATCTTCATCTGAAGCTTCCATGGCATCATCCTCATACATAGACTGCTCATCTTAGATCCATTGCAAATCTGGATCACACAAACAACTACCCTAGGGAGGCTCGTCCAAGAGACAACACCAGCTGACCCTTCCCGGCTTGTTGTTTGCATAAAACTTCCTCCAGTCCAACCTCTCCCATACATTGTGCTCACGTGCGACCCGTGTGACACTTTACAGTGTCGACCATTTTTTACCACAAATATCTCTTCTCCAGTCATGTCGTTGAAACCGATCCTTTAATTGCATGGCACAACCTATTAGATTGAACACAAAATCAAAATCAAAGTCAGAGTGGTATCATGACAAAAAAACTAAATAAAAGAAATAAAGGATCAAGAAAATGGAAGATACAAAACAATTAAAACAGAAACTGTTGAGTTACCCTGTGTTCTTGAAGTCCTCCCATACATACATCTGAGACCGCTTCCTCGAACAGACTCCACAAACCATCTCCCGTGCACATAAAAGAAGAAAATAAATAAATCTAGAAGGGTCAAACTTTACTTTAGTCGATCTTTGCATGCTTGGCAAGTTAGTTTAAATCTAGAAAGAATCCATATTTTAGGAGGCACATGTCCTGAGTAACTTCTATAAATTACTAAACAGTATAGCAGCTAGCTATGACTTCTCACAGCGATTTCGCGTCTTGCAAATCGATTCTGCTGTTAACTGTCCAGATATAATTAGCGATCCTTCCAAGCGTGTTTTGCGGAACATAACTGGGCAACTGCTCCATGGTTGAACTGCGTGCATTGTGGTTGATCCGGGCTTTCGTGAACCCGTTAGCCCATCTTTAGCTCTCCTCTCTCTTTTCTCGGGGCACCAAAAAAACACATCCTAGGCCTCTCCTGTTCCGCTTCCCTCTCTCGCCTAAAAAAGCAGAAGTGTATCGATAAATTTCATGCGTGAAGGGGTGGCGGCGGCAGCAACAGCGGCAGCGGCGGCGATCACGGCATACTAGATGGGCGACAACAAGATGGGATTCTGCAGCAGAGACAACGGCCAACCTAAGGCTGCCTAGCCCATCACCCTAATCCCTTGTCGTTGCGATGGATGAGGTATAGATGTCAATTAGTGGCAGCAGCTGCCCCTTCCGTTGGCTGCATCTCCTGGTGCTTGATGCGTGGAGATGATCTTTGAAACTTAGTCGGTCATTGTAGAAAGCAGTTCTTGTTTCATCTGTTGAAATAATTTTATCAGGAATTTGGCTTTCAGGTCAGTCTAGAATCCTTCAATATTTAGTTTGATGATGTACATATCAGAGACATTTTAATTAGTTTTGCTAGCTGAATTAATAAACATTTTTATCTAGATTGTTCATGGTATGATGTTTTCAAATTCCATCGTGCCTAAAAAATTATTGTCTGATGTCTATACCTAAAAATGATAGGATAAAATTCATAATTGCAACAAAGTGTTATGTGCCATTTAGTTTTTGTTTAGGCACCAAGATAGATCCTTCTTTTCTTGTGTTTGTATAGGTGGACATTTGCAAATGCACAGATGTTGCCGCCATGAAGTTGTCTCGTTTCTTTAAACAGGAATATAGTCACCATTCAGACTGATTGTTTGCAATAAATCTGCAATTTCACACTAAAGCTGAATCCAACTTTTAATATTATTTTCCTTTAGTGTAAATATGCTGATCGTAAACATCAAGGTTTTAAATTTTCTGCATTACACTCCATGTAAATATATTTCTCTCAAAATGGTCAGGCGTGGGCGTGCCCTCATGTGTTCTAGTAGCTAGGTATGGTTCATGTAATATACAGGTTATATTTTATATGAGAAAGACACGATGTGTTTTTCAGGGTGAACATCCTATTAAGTTTTGGAGAAATCTTTACAAAACCTCTATGTTACGATTTCTTTGTAGAAATTGTTGTGTAGCGTGAATATCATGGTTGAGATGGGTTTTCTCATAGGATTCAATCCCTCTACTTGGCACATCATTACGTGCAGGCGAGAGGTTTCTACTGCTACAGGTGGAGTGTCGTGAAAGATCATGCCATAAAACAGATCGGATCTCGCCATCGAGGTTCGGTCTTTATCACTGCACCACAAGATTTGTGTAGCGCAACACATCTAACATGCAATATTTTCACAGTGATGGACAAGATACCTATTTACCAAATTCTTCCTCAAGTGGCCAACCATCGAGCTATTAATTGGTCCATTGTCGAGGTAAAGTTGAAGATTTTGTCTTCAATGTTCCAATCTCTCAAATTCTTTTGTACCATATCAAATATGTTAGGGCATTGTGGGGGTTTAAAGAGCCAAAATCTGATTATTTTGTTTTGTAAAGTCCATGAATCATTAATAAAGTGGGCAGTTATTCAAAAAGACCTAGTTTCACTGGACGTCAAAATGTCACCCGTTAATGATATTTGGGAACTTAGATTGCTAAAGAATGCTTGGATTTCTTTTTTGGGCCATGGAGGTGCGGAGGATCTCAAACCCCGCTTGTGGGAGGGACCCGTTCTCGTTTTTGTTGGTTAATCGTCTTGGTTGGGGCTGTGTGGCGGTGCGATGTCCCTCAGTAGTACTAATGTCTCCCACGTCCTAGCCCGTCCGATGGTGTGAATAGCGTCCTTGGAGGATGTGTGGAGGTGTGTCTCCGTCGGATCTCATGGGATTCGGTCGGTGCTGGTCTTCGGTGGATTTATTTGGATCCAGTTCGTCCGTTCGTGTGGTTACAGGTTTGATCTTTCCGATCTACAACTCTCTTCATCGGCGATGGTTGCTGCTGGTGCTGGTCCTTTGGGGCCTTAGCACGATGGCTTCCGACTGTCTACTACAACAAGGTTTGTCGGGCTCTGGTGAGGGAGGGTGATGGCGTCTGTGGCGTGCCTTGGTTCGCTCCAGCTCTTATAGTCGTCGCTAGGTGGTCAATGGACCTGGTTGTAATTTTATTACCTCTTGTGTTCTTTGTGCTGCCATCATTGATGAATAGATTGGAAATTTCTCTCGCAAAAGAAAATGCAATCTAATTTAATTATTATCCTTGATACCACATTGAACCATGGATTCGTCTTAACAAAGGACTTAAAGCCATGCTAGTCAACAAAAAGGAAAGGTAATCTATGTAGCACAATCAACTTTATCCGTGTTCTCGTGGACGCCCCCAGGGTCAAACTTCCACTCTAGATCAATTGCACTATCATTTAGTATCTTGGCAGTCATACCTTCCATCTTAGTTTTCTCCTCATACGTCCAGGTGTTTACAAATATAACTTGCCCGGTGGTGCAACGACCTTGTGCAAGCATTACATAAACATATATTGATTCCACCTCATTGTCAAAGGGCAAAGATCCAGGTTGTGATGGTCTATTTTTCTGTTTTTTAGACAAATGATGGTCTAGTTGAAACATCTCTTTGGAAATCATTTTTTGAGGATCCTCCTGAAACAAATAAGCAACAAGCTTGAGAGAGAGCCAATCTGACAGACGTGGCGGCGCATTCATGGGCGGCCCATATGCGGCGCCTCTCTCCATAGCAAATCACCGGCGGACTATAGCTGGCCAAGCGGGCGGGCTAAACAGGCCAGCCAGCGAAACCGCCTTGAAGCATAGCACAAAGATCGTGTAGTTCGTTTTGCTAGAGCTTTTCCAATGTCAAGTATCTCTTCCTTAGACCGTGAGATCGTGTAACTCCGGATACCGTGGAGTGCTTTGGGTGTACCAAGCGTCTCAGCGTAACTGGGTGACTATAAAGGTGCACTACGGTATCTCCGAAAGTGTCATTGGGTTGACCGCGGATCGGGACAGGTTGTCACTCCGTATGGCGGAGGTATCACTGGGCCTTTCGGTAGTGCATCATCTTAATGAGCTCAAAGTGACCAAGTGTCTGGTCGGGATCATACATTACAGTGCGAGCAAAGTGACTTGCGTGCTTGAGACTAAGCGAGGTATTGGGATACTGCGATCGAGTCTCGGGCAAATAACTACCGTCGACAAAGGGAATAGAATACGGGGTTGCTGAACCCTTGACATCGTGGTTCATCCGATGACAACATCGAGGAACATGTAGGAGCCAACATGGGTATCCAGATCCTGCTGTTGGTTATTGACCGAGATCGTCTCGGTCATGCGCATGTCTCCCGAACCCGTGGGTCTACACATAAGGTTGGTGGCGCTAGGGTTAATAGGAAGACAAGTATGTGATTACCGAATGATGTTAGGAGTCCGGATGAGATCCGGACATCGAGGAGTTCGGAATGGTCGGAGGTAAAGATTTATATGGAAAGTGGTTAAGCGGACTCGGAAAGTTTGAGGTATACGGTAATGTAGGGGCCACGGGGAGGTTCGGTCCACGGGCCACCCCTCCCGGGGGGCCATGGGCTAAGTGGGAGGGGAGCCAACCCCTGGTGGGCTGGTGGCACCTCCCCACCTGGCCCCATCTTGGCTAGGGCATGGGAGGGAAACCCTAAAGGCGCCCCCTGGCAGGGCAAGCCACCTCCCTCCTCCCTTTGGCCGCCGCCCCCATCTAGGGTTTCCCTAGATGGCGGCCCCTGCCCTCTCCTCCTATAAATAGAGGGGTGGGGGAGGCTGCACACACCATTGAGCGCAGCCCTCCCTCCCAACACCTCTCTTTCTCCCACGCAAGCTTGAAGCCTGTGGGCTGCCGTACCAACTGCACTGCCTTGCGTCGTGCTGCCATTGGAGTTGTCTTCCTCAACCTCTCCTTCATCCTTGCTGGATCAAGGCGGAGGCGCCATCGTCCCGTCGTGTGTTGAGCATGGAGGTGCTGTCCGTTCAGCACTTGGTCATCGGTGATCGGAATCACATTGTGAGCGACTCCATCATCACCACTCCCTCGAGCAGCTTCGTACTCGATCTACAAGTGGTATGTAGATGCAACTCTCTGCATTTCGTTGCTTAGTAGAACTCATAGATGGATCTTGGTGAAACCGTAGGAAAATTTAATTTTCTGCAGCGTTCCCCAACAGATGCACCGTCCCGAACCAAGACATTATGAATGCTTGGCAGTCTGTGCTTGATGATTACTCCCTCGTTCGGTCGGCATGCTTTACAGCTTAGAACCGGGGCTCCAAAGTGTTTTTGAGCAACACGGGCATATGAGATGTTAGAAGAGCTGAAACTAGTTTTCAAGCTCATGCCGGTCGAGAGATATAGCGTCTCACAAGTTCTATAGTTGTAAGATGGAGGAAAATAGTTCTATCGGTGAGCACATACTCAAAATGTCGGGTTGCACAACCCTTTGTCCCAACTGACATTAACCTCCAGACGAGGCGGTCATTGACAGAATCCTTGATCGCTCCACCAAGCTACAAGAGCTTTGTGATGAACTACAATATCTGAGGATGGTGAGACCATTCCTGAAGTATTTCCATCTTGAAGTCGTGAGAGGTTGAAATCAAGAAAGAACATCAAGTGTTGATGGTCAATAAGACCACTAAGTTCAAGAAGGGCAAGGCAAGAAGAACTTCAAGAAACGGACAAGGAGGTTGCGGCGCCCGTGCGATTACGGGAAGAAGTCAAAATGGACCCAAGCTTGTCTGAGTGCTTTTATTGCAGGGAAGGTCCTGAGCGGAACTGCCCCAAATACTTAGCGGATAGAAGGCCGGCAACACTAAAGGTATATTTGATATACATGTAATTGATGTGTACCTTACGATTTTCGTATTAACTCCTGGTATTTGATACGGTGCGTTACTCATATTTGTAACTCACGGCAGGGCTGCGGAATAAGCGGAGACGAAGCGAAGGAGGTGACGATCTTGGCGTGGAATGGTTTGAGTCGATGTGATGCCCGTGACCGCGCTACCTCTTCATTTACCTCGGGATTAGTTATGAAATGAACCTTAATAATTGTTATCGGTGCCAAGTTTGAGCATGAATATTGTATCTGGATCTCGTTTAATGCGAGATGGCTACTCATTTAAATCCGAGAATAATGGTTGTTCTATTTATATGAGAGATATGTTTATGGTCATGCTCCGATGGTCAATGGTTTGTTCTTAATGAATCTCGGCGTAGTATTACACATGTTTATAAGCGTGAATACCAAAAGATGTAAAGTTGATAGCGATAGTCCCACATACTTGTACTTGCCGCCTGGTCACATTGGTGTCAAGCGCATGAAGAAACTCCATGCTGATGGACTTTGGAGTCTCTCGATTATGAATCATTTGACACATGCGAACCATGCCTCATGGGCAAGATGACCAAGACTCCGTTCTCGGAACAATGGGCGAGCAACCAACTTGTTGGAAATACATATCGATGTCGATGTATGCGGTCCAATGGCGTTGAGGCTCCGGAGGATATCGTTATGTTCTCACTCTCGCGATGACTTGAGTAGATATGGGTATGTCTACTTAATGAAACAAAGTCTGAGACCTTTGAAAAGTTCAAGGAATTTCAGAATGAGGTAGAGAATCAGCGTGACTGAAAGATAAAATTCCTCTGATCAGATCGTGGAGGAGAATACTTAAGTCAAGAATTTGGTACACTTAAGGAAATGTGGAATCGTATCACAACTCACCGCTGCAGAACACCTCGTAGCAACGGTGTGTCCGAGCGTCGTGTCGCACTCTATTGGATATAGTGCGGTCTATGATGTCTCTTACCGATTTACGCTATCATTTTGGGATAGGTTCTAGAGACAGCTACATTCACTTTAAATAGGGAACCATCTAAATCCGTTGAGACAACACTGTAATTATGGTTTGGGAAGAAACCTAAGCCGTCGTTTCTAAAAGTTTGGGGATCGATGCTTATGTCAAGAAACTTCAACAAAGCTCGAACCCAGTCGAAAAATCGTCTTCCTAGGATACCCTAAAGAAACCATTGGGTATACCTTCTACTTAAGATCCTAGGGCAAGATCTTTGTTGCCAGAACGGATCCTTTCTGAAAAAGTTTCTCTCGAAAGAAGTAAGTGGGAGGAAAGTAGAACTTCGATGAAGTACTACCTCTTGAGCGGGATAGTAGTGCAGCTCGGAAAATGTTCTGTGATGCCTACACCAAGCGAAGAAAATAATGATGATGATCAAGGTACTTGGATCAAGTTGCTCGAACCGTAGGTCCACAAGACACGTTCGCACAGTGGTACGACAACCCTGTCACGGAATCATGTTGTTAAACAACGGTGAACCTTGAACTATGAAGAAGCGATGGCGGGCCCGATTCCAACAAATGGCTTGAAGCCATGAAATCGAGATAGAATCCATGTATGAAAACAAAGTATGGACTTTGAGGACTTGCCCGATGATCGGCAAGCAATAGAAAACAAATGGATCTTTAAGAAGAAGGAATGGATGGTAATATTACCGTCTATAAAGCTCGACTTGTCGCTAAGGGTTATCGACAAGTTCAAAGTTGACTACGATGAGACATTCTCTCCATAGCGAAGCTGATCCGTCTGAATCATGTTAGCAATTGCGCATACTATGATTATGAGATATGCGGATGGGCGTCAAAGCGGCATTCCTTAACGGACATCTTAAGGAAGAAGCTGTATATGATGCAGCGGAAGGTTTTGTCGATCCTAAGAAAGCTAACAAAGTATGCAAGCTCGTGATCCATTTATGGGCTGGTGCAAGCATCTCGGAGTTGGAACATTCGCTTTGATGAGATGATCAAAGCGTTTGGGTTATGCACACTTATGGAGAAGCTGCGTTTACAAGAAAGTGAGTGGGAGCTCTGTAGCATTTCTCATATTATATGTAGATGACATACTCTTGATGGGAAATGATATAGAACTATTGGACAACATTAAGGCCTACTTGAATAAGTGTTTTTCAATGAAGGACCTTGGAGAGCTGCTTATATATTAGGTCAAGATCTATAGAGATAGATCAAGGCGCCTCATAGATCTTTCACAAAGCACATACCTTGATAAGATTTTGAAGAAGTTCAAAATGGATCAGTCAAGAAGGGGTTCTTGCACTGTTGCAAGGTGTGAGATTGAGCTCGGCTCAATGCCGACCACGACAAAAGATAAAGAAGAGATGAGTGTCATCCCTATGCTTCAGCCATAGGATCTATTATGTATGCCATCTGTGTGCAGGACCAGATGTAAACCTTGCCGTAAGTTTGGTAGGTAGGTACCAAAGTAATCCGGCAATGAACACTGGACAGCGGTCAAGAATATCCTGAAGTACCGAAAAGGACAAAGGACATGTTTCTCGTTTATGGAGGTGATGAAGAGCTGCGCCGTAAAGGGTTCACGTCGGCGCTAAGCCGACACAGATCTGGATGACTCTAAGTCACAAACCGGATACGTGTATATGTTGAATGGTGGAGCAGTAAGCTGGTGCAGCTACAAGCAGAGCGTCGTGGCGGGATCTACATGTGAAGCGGAGTACATGGCAGCCTCGGAGGCAGCGCATGAAGCAATTTGGGTGAAGGAGTTCATCACCGACCTAGAGTCATACCCAATGCGTCGGGCCGATCAAACTCTTACGTGACAACACTGGAGCTATTGCCCTTGCCAAGGCCCAGGTTTCACAAGACCAAGCACATCAAGCATCGTTTCAACTCCATCCGTGAAAATGTTAGGGATGGAGACATAGATATTGCAAAGTACATACGGATCTGAATATCGCGGATCCGTGAATAAACTTCTCTCTCGCGAGCAAAACATGATCAACACCGAACTCTATGGGTGTTGATTCATCACAATGTAACTAGATTATTGACTCTAGTGCAAGTGGGAGACTGTTGGAAATATGCCCTAGAGGCGATAATAAAGGATTATTATTATATTTCCTTGTTCATGATAATTGTCTTTTATTCATGCTATAAGCGTATTATCAAAATCGTAATACGTGTGAATACTTAGACCTAATCGTCCTAGTAAGCCTCTAGTTGACTAGCTCGTTGGTGTGAGATAGTCATGGTTTCGACTATGGACATTAGATGTCATTGACAGCGGGATCACATCATTAGGAGAATGATGTGATGGACAAGACAATCCTAAGCATAGCACAAGATCGTGTAGTTCGTTTTGCTAGAGCTTTTTCAATGTCAAGTATCTCTTCCTTAGACCATGAGATCGTGTAACTCCCGGATACCGTAAGAGTGCTTTGGGTGTACCAAACATCACAATAACTGGGTGACTATAAAGGTGCACTACGGGTATCTCCGAAAGTGTACATTGGGTTGACACGGATCGAGGCGGGATTTGTCACTCCGTATGACGGAGGCATCTCTGAGCCCACTGGTAATGCATCATCATAATGAGCTCAAAGTGACCAAGTGTTTGGTCACGGGATCATACATTATAGTGCGAGTAAAGTGACTTGCCCGTGCTGAGACTGAGCGAGTATTGGGATACCGGCGATCGAGTCTCGGGCATGTAACGTACCGATTGACAAAGGAATTGTATGAGGTTGATTGAATCCTCGACGCCGTGGTTCATCCGATGACATCATCGAGGATCATGTAGGAGCCAACATGGGTATCCAGATCCGCTGTTGGTTATTGACGAGAAACCGTCTCGGTCATGTCTGCGTGTCTCCCGAACCCGTAGGGTCTACACATAAGGTTCGGTGATGCTAGGGTTATTAGGAAGACTTGTATGTGATTACCAAAGTTGTTGAGTCCGGATGAGATCCGGACATCACGAGGAGTTCGGAATGGTCGGGAGGTGAAGATTATATATGGGAAGTTGTCATACGGACAGGAAGGATTGGGGTCATATCGGTGTCTGGGGCCACCGGAGGGTTCCGAGGTCCACGGGAGGGGCCACCCCTCTCGGAGGGCCTCATGGGCGCAAGGGGCAGGGAACCTGCCCCTAGAGGCTAGGCGCCCCCTTGGGCCCATGCGCCTAGGGTTGGGGGAGGAACAGTGGGGCGCCCCCGCTTGAGGGCAAGCCCCCCTCCTGGCCGCCTCCCCCTCTAGATCTCATCTAGGGGGCGGCCTCCTGCCCCTTCCCTATAAATAGAGGGGTGAGGGAGGCTGCTGGACACAACCAAGGCATAGCCCTCCCTCCCCAACACCTCTCCTCCTCCGTCCACGAGCTTGGTGAAGCCACAGCCAGTCTTGCTTCTCCACCAACACCGCCGTCGTGCTGCTGCTGGAGCCATCTTCCTCAACCTCTCCTTCCCCTTGCTGGATCAAGAAGGAGGCGTCATCCGCTCCGTGCGTGTGTTGAGCAGGTGCTGTCCGTTCACACTTGGTCATCGGTGATTTGGATCACGGCGATGCGACTCCATCATCCACGTTCTAGTGAGCGCTTCTTTCATGATCTACAAGTGGTATGTAGATGCAATCTCTCTCCATGACTCGTTGCTAGATGAACTCATAGATGGATCTTGGTGAAACCGTAGGAAAATTTTAATTTTACAAGCGTTCCCCAACAGTGCCACCAACGGTACCAATGGACCCGTCTAATTTTTTATTTTTTAAACTGTTTTTTAGTGGATTCTTTACGCGATGTTTTTAGTCCCACCTGCATAGGAGAGAGCACTGCATGACTGTTTATAAGCCACAGTGCAGAGGCGATGAAGAAAGAGGCTCAATGCTCACACTGCGTTGGTTAGCTTCATGCCTTGAGGAATAGAGTAGGCGCGAGCTATGTGCGGTCGATTGACCCTATTCGAAGGCTTGAAGCAAATTAACGAGCATTGCGCCTCTTTTTTATTTTTAATGACTTATTTTTAATAGTTGTGATTAACTTAACTAAAAAATGAGCATAGATGCTTATTTTTAATGACTTATTACAACTCAGAAATAAAAAGAAAAATAAATATAGCAGAAAAGAAAAAAACTATATAAAAACTACTCAGAAATAAATAGAAGCAAAAATAGTTGTGATTAACTTAACTAAAAGTTGAGCTTAGATGCTTATTTTTAATGACTTATTACAATTCAGAAATAAAAAAAGTAGTTGTGATTAACTTAACTAAAAAATGAGAATAGATGCTTATTTTTAATGACTTATTACAACTCAGAAATAAAAGAAGAAAAAATAGTTGTGATTAATTTAACTAAAAATGAGCATAGATGCTTATTTTTAATGATTTATACAATTCAGAAATAAATAGAAGAAAAAAATAGTTGTGATTAACTTAACTAAAAAATGAGAATAGAAGCTTATTTTAATGACTTATTACAACTCGAAATAAAAAGAAAAAAACTATATAAAAACTACTCGAGAAATGAGCATAGATAAACATAGAAAAATTAGACCTAAATTCATAATAAATTTCTACTAACAGGAGAAATTCAATATGAATTTAGGTCAATTAAATGTATAAGGGCATCTATTTCACTGAGCAGCTTAACAAGAGAGGGAGGGCTTATAAACGGTGTGAGCCCCCTTGGTTTGGCGAGTGGGACTAAACTCTGCGCCAGCGAGGACCAACACTTTAGTCCGGTTGGTGGTATGAACCGGGACTAAAGGAACCCTTTGGTCCCGGTTCGAGCCACCAAGCGGGACCAATGGTGGTGGCCCGGAGGCGAGGCCTGTTGGTCGGTTCGTCCCACCAACGGAAAATAGGTCGAACGACAGGACCATTAGCCCGTGGCGGCTGGCCCAGGGCTAACGAACCGGGTCCAATGCCACCATTGGTCGGTTTTGGATTGAACCGGGACTAATGGGCTGACCTGGCGGGACCATTGCCCCCTTTTCTACTAGTGCAAGCTCCGGCATGACGCTAAACAAGACTTTGGGACTGTAGTTTCCATGGAAGAAAGTAAAATACATGCGAGGAATGGAAATTGGGTGTGTCTAGGTCTCGATCATTGAGACTTCTCGATCGGTGATGTCATCATAGGGAGATTAGGCCTGTTTATTGGCTATCCCTCTGCTGGGTTATGGCTAAGCTTTGGGCTTATTCCGTTTTTCTGTTTGTTTATTTGTTACTTAGGGCTGGCCTTCTTACTTTGTTTGTTGTGATTGGGCGAGCTATGATTTTGTTTGTTTGTTTTCCGCACATCCAGAAAAGCTATTGAACAAAAGATAAGTTACAGCCAGGCCCAGCCGATATATGAATGAAAACTGTTTGCTCTCTGCTCATCTGAACCTTGCTATCCATTGTTTGGAGTTGATCGAGCAACTTATGAATGTTTTTCGATTACTATACTAGCAACTTATCGTACCCTCTTCCTAGTTTCAAGAAAAGAATAGATGAACATGGTGATACACGGCTGGTTAACTTCCTGCATTAAGTAGCTTAGTTAACAAAAATCATGTATTGGCTAGTTGAAACTTCAGCAAAGTATGGAACACTTTGGATCTTCAAGGGTTACCAAAAAATAACGTGTTAACAAAAATTGCTGTGTTACCTAGCTAGATAAAACTCAGAAAAACTGAATATATATAGAAATGTTACAAACCAGTGTAGCAACTTCTCCAAAAAGGAAATCCTCGGGCGCTTCCGTGTAAGTGATTTCTACATGATATCCTCTCTCTTCGACTCTGGATCTTCAAGACACATCTCTTTGCCTTTTGCATTTTTATCGCTCTAAGGTCGCTTGCTTCATCATCGATGTCCGTGCCGTGTCTATTCATAAATGTATATAATACATTAGTCTTGAAAAACAAAATTTTAAAAGCGGAGGGTGCGACAAAGTATGACATAGAAGAAACTAAAATCATGCCACTAGCTAGAAGAATTTCTACTGCTAGTTAGTAATTCAACATATCATTCCCCCTAGCACAAAATTCTGAACAACAAAAGTATAAACAAGACAACCTCGGAGAGAACATAAGTGCATTTCAAGAAATAAAAGAAATCTGAACAAAAAGTAAACAATCTGAACATATACACAACAGCTACTTAGTTATGCCAACACAAACAAACCGCACCCAGCGCACAATCTTAGGTGGGGCATTCCAACCCTTCAAAAGTCCAACTTCGAAAAAGGGGCACCGTCGGTGTCATTTATCGCAAAAAATGAACCTGGAACAAGCTCAAACATACCCGAAAAAGGCTTGATTACAATGGCCGTAAAAACATCTGAACTTGAATCTGCAACTAAATATAGAAAAATCTAGTAACTTGACATAAATTCGGCGACAAAAATCAAATAGAAATGAACTTAAGGTAATGATTTGATGTGTTTAAGTATAGCTCAAGGATCCTCATATACTGCATTGAGAGTGGTGTCATCCATTGAATTTAGCGATGGTTCACAACACTACTTGAAATACACATAAAAAACAAAATAGCACACACACAAGCCAAAATCTGAACAAATCGTCATGGAGCCATTCAAATGCAAAATCAAAAACTACTTTGTCTATGAACTTTACAGACCTACTTTGTTCGTTGTCACGACACTTTCGTGTATTACGTTACAGAGGGGACAAAAATGGTCATGGAGCCATTCAAAATCCAAAATCATCGGGTTTGGGATGGATTTTCAGCGAGCACACTTTCAAAATCAAAAATTGTGCTTGAGCAACTAATCCCCACAAAAGCAAAAACAATGTGTTGAAAACCCGTCCACTCCTTTCCCCGCCCTCAGACAAAAGCACAAAGTTAGTTGCGAGATCGGTTGCTCGATTTGCATTGGCCCGACGGCAGCGGGTTTGTTATGGTGCTGCGAGGCCTTTCTACGGGGGAGAGGAGGCGGGGAGGTAGGGGATATCTTACCTGCTCGCCTACTATCGGACATGTTAATCCTATTTATCCAAACAACCCGTGGGTGACACTTGTAGTTGCAAGCCTAGCATGGAGATGCAACTCCCATCCTCAACAAAACAAAAGACTAGTTGCAACCATGTTTGAAGCATGCAATTGCGATCGGGGTGACATTGCAATTCCATGCCTAATCTTTGGACATGCAGCCCCCCTCGGACTTCATAAGTACACCCCCCTCTCCTAGCCCTCAGAAAAACACAAGGCCAATTGCAGCCAGGGGACACTTGTAGTTGCATTCCTAATCTTGGACATGCAATTGGGCCACCACGTCACTCACATACAAAAATAAAAAGTTAGTTGCGATCGGGTGTATGCATCCGATTCTGGTTGAGGCGACCCTTGCAATTGCAAGCCTCTTTTGGACATGCAACTGTCCCTCCCCTCTCCGATAAAAAGCATAATGCCACTTGCAGTCGGGGAGGAGACATGCGATTCTTGGTGAAGGGCGACACTTGCGATTTGCAAGTCTAGTATCGGACATGCAACTCAGCCCTCTCCTCCGCTTTACAAAAACAAAATGGTAGTTGCATTTATGCGTGTGGGCATGCGATTGCGGTCAAGGTGACACTTGAAGTTGCAAGCCTACTATCCTACATGCAACTCCCCTTGCTCCTCGACAAAAAAGCAAGGCTAGTTGCAGTCGGGAGAGGGCTTGTAGTTTCAATCGAGGCGACACTTGCAATTGCAAGCCTACTATCAAACATGCAACTCGTGCTTGCTCTTCCGCCCACTTACAAAACAAATGCAGTTGCAACGGTGTGTGGGCATGCGATTTGCAACCGTGTGTGTAGGCAAGCAATTACACTTGAGGCGACACATGTAATTTGCAAGCCTACTATTGGACATGAAACTAACCCCTTCCCTCTCCGACCAAAAGCATAAGGCCTGTTGCAGCGAGGGAGAGACATGCATTCTTGTCAAAGCAACACTTGCAGTTGCAAGTATAGTATCGGACATGCATCGCACCCTCTCCTGCCCCTTACCAAAAGAATGTCGGTTGCAACTTGGTATGTGGGCATGCAATTGCAGTCAAGAACAACGCTTAAAGTTGCAAGCCTAATGTTGGACATGCAACTGCCCCCTCCAACAAAAGCCTAAAGGCAAGTTGTAGTCGGGGAGAGACATGCGATTGTGGTCGGCGAAACTTGTAGTTGCAAGTCTAGTATCGGACATACAACTCACACCCCTCTTCGCCGCCCAACTACAAATCTACTTTACAAAAACAAAAAAAATGTCCGATTGCAGTGGGTGTGTAGGCATGTCGATGCAGTTGAGGCGACACTTGCAATTACAAGCCTACTATCGGACATGCAAGTGCCACCCCCTAACAAAAAGGCCAGTTACTTTCAGAGAGGAGACATCGATTCTGTCGAGGCGACTTGGAGTTCAAGTCTAGTATCGGACATGCAACTTCGCACCCCTCCGTCGCCCCTTAAAAAACAAAATTGTTAGTTGTAGTCGAATGTGTGGGCATGCGATTGCGATCGAGGCGACACTTGTAGTTGCAAGCCTCTTGTTGGACATGCGCCCTCCTCTCTCCAACAAAAATGCAAGGCTCGTTGTAGTGGGAGGAGACTTGCAGTTCTGTATCGAGGGCACTTGCAATTTCAAGCCTACCATCACACATGCAACTCGCATCCCGCTCTTCGCCGCCCACTTACAACAAAAATGTCCTTTACAAATCGGGTGTGTAGGCATGCGGTTGCAGCCGTGTGTGTGCATGCTGATTCGGTTGAGGCAACACTTGCGATTTGCAAGCCTACTATTGGACATGCAACTGCCTCCCCTCTCAAACAAAAATGCAAGGCCAAGGAGACATGCGTTGTGGTCGAGGCGACACTTGAAGTTGCAAGCCTACTTGGACATGAAACCCTCACCTCTCCGCGCCACCTTACAAAAACAAAATATGTGATTGCATCATATGTGTGGGCATGTAATTGCGGTCGAGGCGGCGCTTGCGATTGCAAGCCTACTATTGACATGCAACTGCCCCTCCTCCTCTCGACAAAAAAAACTAAAGGTGGTTCTTTGTCGGGAAGAGACACGATTCTGAACAAAGCGACACTTGCATTTGCAAGTCTAGTATAGGACATACTTTGCACCCTTTTCGGCGCCCTTACAAATCCCAGACCCCATTACAAAAACAAAATGCCGTTGCAAGCCTATTATTGATCACGGGTTTGCAACTAGGTGTGTAGGCAGCATGCAATTCAAAACAACATATAGAGTGTTTTATCAATTATCAACTTTCTTTGGTATTTGCATCATATAAAAAGAACATAGAAGGAAAACCTAACAAAACAAGTAAAACATTTTCAAATTTTTACTCAAAGCACACAAAAACACATAAATGAAAAAATAGAATAGGAAAAACATGTACATCCATAATTGAAAGATGCACTTGTGTTACAACACTAAAAACCCAACAAAAAGCTTATAGTTTCACTCATGTAAATTCAGTTCATTCATTCATTTACCCCCCTCCGCTCAGATTCACATTTGGTACTTTTATATTCTTGTGCATATCCATACAAAAAAAGAAAGAATGAAGAAGAGATACATACCATCATGCCCAAATGGACAACTGTCCTCGTGAGGCGGTGAAAGAAAACCTATGAATCCATCATGGAGAGTCAGCAGGCCTTGGGCTCAAGTCCTCAACCTCATTCAGTTGAAGCCCCGTAGTCTGACGATGCCTTCATCATCGTTCTGGAAGCTTCTCCATCCTCGTCATCTTCATCTGAAGCTTCCATGGCATCATCCTCATACATAGACTGCTCATCTTAGATCCATTGCAAATCTGGATCACACAAACAACTACCCTAGGGAGGCTCGTCCAAGAGACAACACCAGCTGACCCTTCCCGGCTTGTTGTTTGCATAAAACTTCCTCCAGTCCAACCTCTCCCATACATTGTGCTCACGTGCGACCCGTGTGACACTTTACAGTGTCGACCATTTTTTACCACAAATATCTCTTCTCCAGTCATGTCGTTGAAACCGATCCTTTAATTGCATGGCACAACCTATTAGATTGAACACAAAATCAAAATCAAAGTCAGAGTGGTATCATGACAAAAAAACTAAATAAAAGAAATAAAGGATCAAGAAAATGGAAGATACAAAACAATTAAAACAGAAACTGTTGAGTTACCCTGTGTTCTTGAAGTCCTCCCATACATACATCTGAGACCGCTTCCTCGAACAGACTCCACAAACCATCTCCCGTGCACATAAAAGAAGAAAATAAATAAATCTAGAAGGGTCAAACTTTACTTTAGTCGATCTTTGCATGCTTGGCAAGTTAGTTTAAATCTAGAAAGAATCCATATTTTAGGAGGCACATGTCCTGAGTAACTTCTATAAATTACTAAACAGTATAGCAGCTAGCTATGACTTCTCACAGCGATTTCGCGTCTTGCAAATCGATTCTGCTGTTAACTGTCCAGATATAATTAGCGATCCTTCCAAGCGTGTTTTGCGGAACATAACTGGGCAACTGCTCCATGGTTGAACTGCGTGCATTGTGGTTGATCCGGGCTTTCGTGAACCCGTTAGCCCATCTTTAGCTCTCCTCTCTCTTTTCTCGGGGCACCAAAAAAACACATCCTAGGCCTCTCCTGTTCCGCTTCCCTCTCTCGCCTAAAAAAGCAGAAGTGTATCGATAAATTTCATGCGTGAAGGGGTGGCGGCGGCAGCAACAGCGGCAGCGGCGGCGATCACGGCATACTAGATGGGCGACAACAAGATGGGATTCTGCAGCAGAGACAACGGCCAACCTAAGGCTGCCTAGCCCATCACCCTAATCCCTTGTCGTTGCGATGGATGAGGTATAGATGTCAATTAGTGGCAGCAGCTGCCCCTTCCGTTGGCTGCATCTCCTGGTGCTTGATGCGTGGAGATGATCTTTGAAACTTAGTCGGTCATTGTAGAAAGCAGTTCTTGTTTCATCTGTTGAAATAATTTTATCAGGAATTTGGCTTTCAGGTCAGTCTAGAATCCTTCAATATTTAGTTTGATGATGTACATATCAGAGACATTTTAATTAGTTTTGCTAGCTGAATTAATAAACATTTTTATCTAGATTGTTCATGGTATGATGTTTTCAAATTCCATCGTGCCTAAAAAAATTATTGTCTGATGTCTATACCTAAAAAATGATAGGATAAAATTCATAATTGCAACAAAGTGTTATGTGCCATTTAGTTTTTGTTTAGGCACCAAGATAGATCCTTCTTTTCTTGTGTTTGTATAGGTGGACATTTGCAAATGCACAGATGTTGCCGCCATGAAGTTGTCTCGTTTCTTTAAACAGGAATATAGTCACCATTCAGACTGATTGTTTGCAATAAATCTGCAATTTCACACTAAAGCTGAATCCAACTTTTAATATTATTTTCCTTTAGTGTAAATATGCTGATCGTAAACATCAAGGTTTTAAATTTTCTGCATTACACTCCATGTAAATATATTTCTCTCAAAATGGTCAGGCGTGGGCGTGCCCTCATGTGTTCTAGTAGCTAGGTATGGTTCATGTAATATACAGGTTATATTTTATATGAGAAAGACACGATGTGTTTTTCAGGGTGAACATCCTATTAAGTTTTGGAGAAATCTTTACAAAACCTCTATGTTACGATTTCTTTGTAGAAATTGTTGTGTAGCGTGAATATCATGGTTGAGATGGGTTTTCTCATAGGATTCAATCCCTCTACTTGGCACATCATTACGTGCAGGCGAGAGGTTTCTACTGCTACAGGTGGAGTGTCGTGAAAGATCATGCCATAAAACAGATCGGATCTCGCCATCGAGGTTCGGTCTTTATCACTGCACCACAAGATTTGTGTAGCGCAACACATCTAACATGCAATATTTTCACAGTGATGGACAAGATACCTATTTACCAAATTCTTCCTCAAGTGGCCAACCATCGAGCTATTAATTGGTCCATTGTCGAGGTAAAGTTGAAGATTTTGTCTTCAATGTTCCAATCTCTCAAATTCTTTTGTACCATATCAAATATGTTAGGGCATTGTGGGGGTTTAAAGAGCCAAAATCTGATTATTTTGTTTTGTAAAGTCCATGAATCATTAATAAAGTGGGCAGTTATTCAAAAAGACCTAGTTTCACTGGACGTCAAAATGTCACCCGTTAATGATATTTGGGAACTTAGATTGCTAAAGAATGCTTGGATTTCTTTTTTGGGCCATGGAGGTGCGGAGGATCTCAAACCCCGCTTGTGGGAGGGACCCGTTCTCGTTTTTGTTGGTTAATCGTCTTGGTTGGGGCTGTGTGGCGGTGCGATGTCCCTCAGTAGTACTAATGTCTCCCACGTCCTAGCCCGTCCGATGGTGTGAATAGCGTCCTTGGAGGATGTGTGGAGGTGTGTCTCCGTCGGATCTCATGGGATTCGGTCGGTGCTGGTCTTCGGTGGATTTATTTGGATCCAGTTCGTCCGTTCGTGTGGTTACAGGTTTGATCTTTCCGATCTACAACTCTCTTCATCGGCGATGGTTGCTGCTGGTGCTGGTCCTTTGGGGCCTTAGCACGATGGCTTCCGACTGTCTACTACAACAAGGTTTGTCGGGCTCTGGTGAGGGAGGGTGATGGCGTCTGTGGCGTGCCTTGGTTCGCTCCAGCTCTTATAGTCGTCGCTAGGTGGTCAATGGACCTGGTTGTAATTTTATTACCTCTTGTGTTCTTTGTGCTGCCATCATTGATGAATAGATTGGAAATTTCTCTCGCAAAAGAAAATGCAATCTAATTTAATTATTATCCTTGATACCACATTGAACCATGGATTCGTCTTAACAAAGGACTTAAAGCCATGCTAGTCAACAAAAAGGAAAGGTAATCTATGTAGCACAATCAACTTTATCCGTGTTCTCGTGGACGCCCCCAGGGTCAAACTTCCACTCTAGATCAATTGCACTATCATTTAGTATCTTGGCAGTCATACCTTCCATCTTAGTTTTCTCCTCATACGTCCAGGTGTTTACAAATATAACTTGCCCGGTGGTGCAACGACCTTGTGCAAGCATTACATAAACATATATTGATTCCACCTCATTGTCAAAGGGCAAAGATCCAGGTTGTGATGGTCTATTTTTCTGTTTTTTAGACAAATGATGGTCTAGTTGAAACATCTCTTTGGAAATCATTTTTTGAGGATCCTCCTGAAACAAATAAGCAACAAGCTTGAGAGAGAGCCAATCTGACAGACGTGGCGGCGCATTCATGGGCGGCCCATATGCGGCGCCTCTCTCCATAGCAAATCACCGGCGGACTATAGCTGGCCAAGCGGGCGGGCTAAACAGGCCAGCCAGCGAAACTGAGTCACGTTAGGCACGCATCGCTCGATGTAAAGTCACGTTTTCAAGCAAATAACGCACGCACGGTAAGTGTAGTATTATGTAGAGTCACGGCGTGAAACACGGGCCAGTGTGACTCAGATATTTTGTGAGGCACATTCAGTAGAGAGGCACATCATGGTGTGGTATTATGTAGAGTCACGCTCTCGTGTTTGGTTTCAGAATAATTGCGTCGACTCGATTAGATCGAGAGGACGCGGCGTTAATCCCGAAAGGCACAGTTTGGTTCGAAGTCATGTTGAGCACCCACTGTTACTCGTGATGCATGGAATGGCCTATTCGAGACGCTGGTGTTGCATATTGTTCGACGGTGATGGGTTGGAGGAAGGCACGGCATGGTATCCTATAGTTGTGTTGAAATGATTGGTTCACTCGTTCGGAAGAAGAGGCACGACCATGAATGCCATGAGGGCATGGTTGGGTCTGTCGAGGCGTCACGCTTTTGTACGTTTAATATCGAAACAAAGAGGAATGAGTTTAGATGTTGGCGCTAAAGGTTTACATTTGCAGTGGACGGTTCGACGGTCGAGGTGTTTAAAAGCAAAAGCTACTTGTTTTTAAAAGGCCGGCTTTGTGCTGAGTTGTGTGGCGCTTTTTTATTAGAAACGCAGGCGTGAAGTGAATAGAGCCACGGTTCTGCCGGCAGCGACATGATTGGTGCATCGACGATGGCGTTGATGTTCGTGGCGTGTTAAGGGTCACGGCACGCCTTGCGGCGCTTAAAGGGCATGCTGCCGATAATATAAGTCACGCTCTCGGTGTTTGTGTTCGAATAATCCCGCAACTCGATCGACGGAGACACTACTAGGAAAAGCCTATACAGAATCTTACCAGCAGCGCTCCTCAAAATCGCGCTATCTGCTATTTAGCAGCAGGCGTGATACAAACAGCGCTGCTGAAAGGAAAATAGGAGTAGCGCGTGCACCACAAACCGCGCTCTGCTCTAATTGCCATGACCTCCCCGCTAGTTATAGCAGTAGCACCTATAATGGACCGCGCTACTGCTATGGAAGTTACAGCAGCGCGTCAAGAAAAACCGCTCTGCTAAGATCAGCCCACAAGTTTAGTCCCACCTCGCTCCGTGACAGGGTGTTTACCACCTTAAATATGTTATTTCTGAAACTATCACAACCAGTTGGTCTTCACCAACTCTATGTGTAAAATTTGTGCTGCATATGAGTCCTCTCCGATTCCTACGGAGAGGACTCATATTGACAATTCAGATTGTACACAAAAGATCATTGATGGCCAATGTATTTTTGCATTGCGTATTTTTGTATAGTTACACTTAGCAGTAGCGGTTTATATGCAAAGCGCTGCTCCTATTCAGATTAGCTGCGCGTTTTGGCAAACGCGCTACAACTATCCGCTACCTTATCCCCACACGCACGACGACCCTCTCTCTCACTCACACTCTCACTCTCGCTGCCGATGCGATAATGCGTCGTCCGCCGCCGCCTTCGTCGTCTGCCCGAGGTACTCCCTCCTTCCGTCCCTCCTCCTCCTCCTCGCACATCCTCCCTTCGCTGGTCGCCCTCCCTCCTCCGCCCCTCCTCCTCCGCTGCGCCCTCCTCCTCCTCCGTCGGCAGCCTCCTCCCACCGCCTCGACCTCACCGCCCACCCGAGCCCACCCAGGCGCCCCCGAGCCTGATCCTGCCTCGCCCCTAGCTACCTCTCCGTCCCTCACCCCTGCCACTAGTTAGTACTAGATTTAGTAGTAGTAGATGTTAATTTAGGGTTCATAGCTAGTACTAGATGTTGCTTAGTTAGTACTAGATTTTTAGTAGTAGTAGATGTTAATTACTAGTAGTGATGGTACTAGTTAACTAGAGGCGATATGATTAATAGTAGTTGTAGTTGAACTAGTTTAGTTGTAGTTGAACTAGTTTATAGTAAGTAAATTAATAAACTAGTTGAACTACTAGAATTAATAGAACTAACGTATTTTTAGTAAGATTGATATAACTAGTTGAACTACTTTATTTTTAGAAAGAACTAGTTTTTCTATTTATAGTAAGTTTATATTTAGTAAGAACAAGTTGAATTAATAAAACTAGTTGAACATGTCATATTGGTGGTTATTTTTTAGTTTAAGCAATTATTCAGGATGTATTAGATAACTTATGGTTTGGTGACCACCATCGTCCCGTCGCCGACCCCTCCGACATCCCGCCGTCGTCCCGATCCACCGACCCCTCCGACATCGAGTGAGACCAGCCAAATATCTTTGTATATCTTGTGTTGTTGCTAAAATAGGATATGTGGTTGCCCAAGTGGCGTTCATGTTCAGTTTACATCTCGAGTGGCCTATGTTTTGCGGAGTGTTGATTAATTTCCGTTCACGGCAAATTTCGGCGCTCGATATGTCCTTTTTAGCGAAGGTCATGCGGATTTTTCATGAATTCTGGCATGACTTGTGCTAGAATATGTACAAGTTTAATCTTTGAATTATGAGCGTAGGAAATGTCAGTACTTTCGAATGACGGCAGTCTCGAGTGCAGCTGGTGCCACAACGATCGAGGTATATGCGGCGGGTTCGTTGAGCTGGGCGAATCGGTAGCTTCAGCATTAAGCTTCGAGACCTTCGATGTTGAAGCGATGCGCCTAGCGACAAGTGGGTTTTTAAATTAAGCATGACTTCAACTATTTCAGCGTCTAATTTTCATATTTTACAATTACTTAGCTTATCCCATGCCATGCAAGGCGCTATGTCTTGGAGGATGGGTTTTGAAGACTCATGAAATTTTTGAAACAATGAAAATACACTAAGGACCCATCATGATATGGATTTTGAAGTAAATCTGTGCAATGCTTAGAGCATAACCCATTTTGGTTGCCAAAATTGGGAAGCACTTTACAAAATGTATGGTTTTATGAGGGTATGATTGTCACCATGGATCTTGGTGATCGACATAAACAAGACAATATGGACATTTGGGTCCTTGTTGATACGCTTCGATTGTGCCGCTATATGAGTTTCTCAAACATAGTTATTAACTAATTTATATTGTTTATTTCA
This sequence comes from Aegilops longissima, assembly GCA_021605205.1. Classification (NCBI taxonomy): domain Eukaryota; kingdom Viridiplantae; phylum Streptophyta; class Magnoliopsida; order Poales; family Poaceae; genus Aegilops; species Aegilops longissima. The sequence continues at coordinate 38,809 of JAHIAM010003054.1, forward strand.
AAATAGTTGATAGCTTATTTCCATTAGCTTATTTTGATTCTTCAAAGTATGCGGAAGATGGTAGATAAAACCCACTACACGATGACACGAATTAATGTATAAGGATAAAATCATCATTAGCATTTTGTACTCTTCTTGAAATTGCAATAACTATTATCGAACTCCTCTAAATTATTGTGAATACTTGCCACTAGTGCATGTGTTGAACCACAACTTCTCTGGAATACCACGGAAAGATATTTTACTATTACGACATCCGTGCATCTTTTGCATACATCTAAAACTAGTACATCATTGCTAACTACGAAGTTATTATTATGTTTTTCAACGAAACTCGATGGATTAGTGCCTCATCGATGTCTCACGAATGGTAGCCTCTCGATTCTGAACATACTGCGGTAAATCTGGGAGCTCACATGTGCATATCAGATTTCTAAAACCGGTGAACACATGTTCATCAAAGGATGGAAGAAATGTATGGACATTCGCAAGGAGTTTCTTGGAAGTAACATTCAGCGAAAGGCAAGAATTGGAGGCAGGCTAATCTCCATTCTCCATAATGGAAGTCGGGGGATATCTTGTTTTTGCTATTTTACCTTAGAAAATGTAGTAGGTCTTAATCAATTGTAGTAGGTCCTATGAGGTACAATATGTTTATTATGTGGTAATGTTAGAGTTGATAATGAAATTACTTGTGATTACGACTAGTGACCAATTTGCTATGTGATGTCATTGATAAGCGATGATCTTGAGGAGGTGTTATATGACAATGATGTTTTATGATGATAAGTTGTTAATGATATGATGATGATGATGATATTATTATATCATTGGGTGAAAAACCTCGGATTAGTTTCAAGTGGATGGACATCCACTTGAAACTAATCCTGATTCTTTCACCCGTGATATAATAACTCATTATGATGTAAAAACAATCTCTAAATTCCTGTTGTATGAAAACTTGTGTAAAGGTGTATGAATACAACATGAAATAAAAAATAAAATACTAAATAATAGTAGTAGCGCGAGAATGAAGCGCTACTAAATTACCCGATAGCGTTGTTTGAAGAAGCGCTACTATTAAGTCAATTTTAGCGATGGCGTGGATCTAGGCGTGCTATTGCTAAGCTTTAGCTATAGCGCCTTATCGGTAGCGCTCCTTCCGAGCTCTTGATAGGCCTAAAACCACGCTGCTGCTAGGCTTTTCCTAGTAGTGAGGCGGAGGCGTTCAGCCCACAAAACACCGTCGAGGTTGTTCCTTTGTTTTTAGGCGCCGAGCAGCGTGGATGTAGAGGCATTTTTCAAGGAAAAAGCGTACATCACGGTGCCATGTTTTTTAAGCAAAACACGGGTCACATTACCATGGGTCTATGCTTTTGGTATTTGAAATGATTGCACTCCTCATTACATTGGAGAGGAATGGACTGAGTCCGTGACAAGTCTCCTTATTAGCAGTCGTTCGTTTCTTTAGTTGGGGTAACCCGCGGGCGTCACGTTTTATCGTTTAATATGAAACAAAGAGGAATGAGTTTAGATGTTGGCCTTAAAAAGTTTACATTGCGAGTGGCGATTCGAGAAAGAGTTGTTTAAAAGCGTAAGTTCCTTGTTTTTAAAAGCCACGGCTCTGTCTTGAGGATTCGTCGCTTCATTATTAAACGGGGTGAAGTGAATACAACAGCGGTTACATTGCGAGGCAGCGACATGAGTTGTGTCTTGACAATGCCGTGGATGTTTGTTGTCTTGTTAGGGTCACGATCCGCAGGCGTGAAGCTAAGAGCATCGTGCCATATAATATAAGTCATGTTCCCGGTGTTTCTTTTCGGGTGTACATCAACTCCATCGAAGGAGAGGCGCGGCGGTCAGCCGGAGGCATAGCTTTGCATTACACGATCCGTTCATTTTTTAACCCAGCGGGATGGCATGAGCGCCAACACTTGTTGAATCTGCGAGGCACGAATGGCCTATGTGAAGCGCTGTTTTGAAAAGCTTGTTTCCTTGTTTTCAAAAGCAGTCATGCTTCTTTTGATGTTTAAGTATATTACTCGATAGGCGTGGACTCGATTAGATGGGAGAACACAGCATGTTGTGGTATTATATAGAAGTCCGCTGCATGTTTGTGTTCGAATAATTCCGTTTACTCGGTCAGATGGAAACCCATCGGAAGGCACCGTTTGGTCTTACCCACAGTCCGTTCGTTTCTTTAATTGCGGACCCAGCGGAAAGGGTTCAGATGTGATCGAGTCGGCGGAAGGGACTGTTTACTCGGTGTGTACGCGGAATGGCATTCGAGAGAAGCTCTTTGTGGCGTATTCTTTGCAGTGGGGTCGAAGTAGCGGCGTGGTATTGTGAAGAATCACGTTATGTTGTTTCGTGTTCCAAATGATTCCGTTGAACCGTTACATGGCGAGCACATTCGTGCGGTAGCGAAGAACATGGTTATGGTTTAGCGAGTCACATTAAATGCGTTTATCGCGGAAACAATGGTTCGGGCCGTCTCTTCATACCTCGAGTGAATGCCATGTGGCGCGCTCTAGAAACCTAACGGTCAATGAGGCGTCTCCTCCGTTAGCGCCGCCTTGGCTCAAATGAGCTCTACGTATTGCGATATTTGGTCCGCGAACGCGGTCGTGCAGCCTACAAAGGCATGGTGTGGAATTACAAAGAATCACGGTTCTATGTTAAGTGGCGCCATGACTTGCGTACTCACGAGGAAATGCGTTTAGTAATGGTCGGCGGTGTCCTCCGGTGGCACCGCTTTCAGCTCGTCATCGAGTGATCCTCCGGCTATTTAAAGCAGACGGAGGAGACTAAACCCTAGCCACATCCTACTCCTCCTTTGTCCGCCACCAGTCTTCCATTTCTCTTGCTCCTCTCTATCATTTGACCGTCTCACCATGGCTAGTCGGAAGAAGGCTACTCCGGATGGCGTGCCTGTCGCGGGAGGAGATCCCGACAGCGAGGTTCCTCGTCTGTAAGTTCACCTTGTTTGTGGTTTTCATTCATTTGTTTTTCTATCTTTCTCCTAATTGATTTAGTTTGTGAAACATGGATTATTGTGGTTAGCTTATTCCTAATTTGATGGGTGTGTCTTGCGATCTTGATTCTGATCATTTGAGCTACTCCCATTAACTGGTCAATGGGAATGCCTTGGTTTCAATAGCAAGGTTGACATAGCGTGCAAGGAGTTGCTAGAGTCACCCACGAATGGCAGCAGTTCTACCGAAATAAGAAAGATTTGGACAAGGCCAATGCCAAGAGTCGTACAAATTACGGTGAGGAGTAATCTCCTTGAAGAGCACACCCGTTGGAGGAATCGGCGTCAGTGTGAAGCGACATGAAGAGGATATGAAGCGCTGAAGGAGGATATTGATGAACTGCGTCGGGAGAAAACCAACAGGAAGGTCGGTGGAGACTAAATATACAGCGTCCACAGGCTTTGTGTGCGTCACAGTGTTAGGCGTGGAGTGGAGTTTCTTACCTTGTCTTGTGAAATTTCTCATCATTTCTTTGCCAACAAAATGTATTTTGGTTTGAGTATCATTATAATTAGGAACCGTTACTTATGATGCAGGGGCGTGAAGTCTCATGCAATTTGTGACGTAATCTTGTAATGACTTAACGTCTTGATGTGGCGTGCATGTTAATGGCTTTTGTGTGTTGCGGTGTTTGGTCACGGACAGGGCTTGCATCCCACAAATTCATGGTGAGGTTTTATATAGAGTCTCTTCGCTTGTATTTGTGTTGAAATGATTCTGTTGACTTGTTCGAGAAAAATAAAGCGCATACAGGTGAATCCCATGGGGGCATGGTTTAAGTCTTCGCATAGTCACGTTCATCGTTTATCATTGAATGAAAGCAGGATGGGTTTAGATGTTAAGCTAGTTGTTTACTTTGTAGTGGCCGATTGTAGATTCGAGTTGTTTAAGCGTAAGTTCCTTGTTTCAAAAAGCCATGGTTACTGTCTTGAGTTCGTCACTTCTTTTATTAGAAGCCTTTGGGGTGAAGTGAATACAACCCGGATTCTGTAGCGAGCAGCGGCGTGAGTTGTGTCTTGACAATGCCGTATTCTTTATTGAATTGAGGCATGGTATTTGGCGCTAGAGGCATAGTTAATCGTATAATAATAGTCACGCTCCTAAGCGTTTCTTTTCGAGTGCTTCGTCGACTCGATCGGAAGGAGAACACGGCCGATCAGCCTGAGGCATAGCTTTGCATTAAGCACATCCGTTCGTTTTTTAACCCGTGAATGGGTTGAGCGCTTGACCTTCTTGTTGAATCATGAGGCACGAATGGCCTATGTGAGAGCGCTGTTTGAAAAGCTTGTTTCCTTGTTTACAAGCTGATCCACGCTGATGTTTTTATATTACTCGATAGGCGTGGACTCGATTAGATGGGAGAGGCACGGGCGCTTTGCATTAACAGATCACGTTCACTTATAGAAGTCACGCTAAATGCGTGTTTGTGTTCGAATAATTCCGTTGACTCTATCGGATGGAAACCCGGTGAAAGAACGTTTGGTCTTACACACATCCGTTCATTTCTTTAATTGGAAACCCAAGCGGAAAAGGTTGACGTGAACACTCACTGACTTTTCGGTGAAGCACGGAATGTTAGAGAAGGCTGTTGTGGTGTATTCTTTGCACGTGGTGGTCTCGAGGAAGTAATGTGTGTGAAGAAGTCATGTTATGTTGTTTTCGTGTTCCAAATGATTCCGTTAGGCACATCATAGTTATGCTACCAGCAGTCACATTTATCTCATCCCAGCGGTTGGCGGTGTGTCCGTACCTCGGGAGTGCGCCACGTGGTGCCCCCTCAGAAAACCCGGTCAGAGCGTCTCCTCCGTTATCGCCGCTCTAGCTCTTTGCCGAGGCGAGGCTCGGCTATTTAAATGAGGACGGTGGAAACCTAATACATTCTACCTTGCCGCCGTATGCGCCCATTCCTCTTGCTCATCACTATTCAAAAAGAACTACTCTCCAGGACTACCGTGCCACGTCGAGAGATCCGGTCGAGGGTTCCTGTCTGTAAGTTCACCCTGTTTCTACTTCTACTTCATTCGTTTTCTTTCTTTGGCTCATTTGATTTAGTTTGTGAAACATGATTTATTGTGGTCAGTGACTCCTAATTTGATCTTGGTGTGTCTTGTTGAAACTGATTTACAGTCAATTGGAAGTAGGGTTAGTCATGTCATGGTCTTGAGCAGTCCCTGCTATATAATTGGGGAAGCAGTGGCTCGAGAAAAGGAATGGTGGCGGGAGTGGCGGCAGGGGTGTTGAGGTCCTTGCTAGTTACTCTCAATAACCTGGTGGTGAGAGATGCTTTGGTTTCAATTCCATAGGCTGACAAAGCGTCTGAGCAGCTGCTGGAGATCACCTGGCGTGGAAGAAGCTTTGCCTAGAAACAGTGGAAGATTTGGAGAAAGAATCACGAGGATCGTGAAATTACGGCTGGTGAAAGCTCCTTGGAGCACATCCGATCGTTGCAGGTCGACGCGCTGTGAAGTGACATGGCGAGAATATGAAGTGAAGAAGGAGATTGATGTCTTGCACTGGAGCAAACCAACAACAAGGTGGTGGGGACAAGGTATCATTTCTGGCTATTATTGTGTGCTCTGGTGTTGTTAGCGTTGGATTAAAAAATGTATTTTGGTTTGAGTATCATTGTAGTTAAGCGCCATTACTTATGATGCAGGACGTGAAGTCTCTGTCGTAATGCGATTCCGATAATAAGAGGGGTAGGATAAAGGAGCATGATCTGCTCGAGATGCATATGGGTGACCACGGTGGTTTGCGAGTTCGGGCCTCTCACGGTGGAATAACAACCCTTCGTCGTGCTCCGGAAGGCTTTGTTTTATCTTTATGTATCCGAGATTACAATGAGAGGAATGGATCCCGTAGTCCAGACTAATGATGAAAAAGAGAGATGGAAGAAAAAGACCCCCAAGTCTAGAGGTGGGGGTGGCTTATATAAGTCTTCTACCCCTCACCTCCTATGTTACAAAGTGGAGCATCAATGCCATAATGCCTACAACAAAATCATCTTGACTATTGGTCTTAGCATATCGAGTGAGTTACATGGCGAGTGGAATGGCTAAATCGAGTGGAGTGCCGTGCTCAAGTGGTTGTTGCCGTCAAGTGACTTTCAAGTTCTTGTACATGGATGACGATCTAGCCTAGGGCCCGATACAAAGTGTCACGGTGTCCATGGGTAGGGTCTTTAGGTCTGGCCTGTTACCCTACCCTAATACATCCTCGTCATTAGCCCCGAATGGTCGAGGTTGGTAGGTCGAGTAGGGTGTATTCCCAGATGGTCGAGTGCTACGGAGGCACTTATGAACTTCCTCTGGTCACCCGGTCTTATCTCAGCGTGTTGCCTTGGCCATTCTAGAACTATGTCCGTCAGTGAAATGAGCTCAAAGCGGTCTGAAGGAGCATTGAACTCACCTTATAGCAATTTTTTGGAGTGATTTGGAGCTGGCCCTGCATGAGATGGCGATTACGGAATTTCTTCACTTTGGGCGTGTCTTCTTTTGTTGTTTGGCCGTCACTCGGACCGGCGGACCATTACAGTGGATACCATTCCGGTGGGGAACGCGGCTGAGTGCACTTGGTGTAATCCCCTAGGCCGTCATTGCAGGCGGTCGGCGAATCTTAGTGAGCTTGTCTTTTTTGTTGTTGTTCATCACTCGGGACTGGTCGGGCCATGCAGTGGAGATTACTCCGATGGGTGCGCTCGGTGCCCCAGCAGGTCTCGAGACCGCCATCATTGCGGGCGGTCGGCGAGAATCGAGAGAACTAAACTCTTTTAGCTGGTACTGATCGAACTTGTTCTTCTCCCGGATTGGTTTTGTTTGCTTGATACATCTTGTGAAGAGGAATCAGCGGTCGGCTGGTTGGGCGATCCTTGAGCAGCATTGATCAGCTCATCAGCAAGGCCCTCAACAATGGTCTTGGCGTTCTGTCTCAGCTCACCGACAAGGCACTCGGCAATGGTCTTGGCGTTCGACGGTCAAATATCTTGTCCTTTTTCTTGTGGTGCAGCCACTGAAGTGGTGGTCGTGGCCAGCACTTTGCTAAGCCCTCGAGTGGGAGGATTGCTGCGCCACTCGGTAAGATTTTCAAACTTAGCGTATCTTGGACTGCGGCAAAGCCTCGAGTGGGAGGATCGCTCACCACTCGGTGAGGATTTTTCAAACTTAAGTCTTGGACTGCAGCTAAGCCTCGGTGGGAGGATCGCTCACCACTCGGTAGGATTTTCAAACTTAAGTACTTGGACTGCAGCTAAGCCCCAGTGGGAGGTTGCTCATCAATCGGTAGGATTTTTCAAACTTAAGCGATCTTGGACTGCAACTAAGCCCCAGTGGGAGGATTGCTCACCACTCGGTATGATGTAAAAACAATCTCTAAATTCCTGTTGTATGAAAACTTGTGTAAAGGTGTATGAATACAACATGAAATAAAAAAGAAATAAAATACTAAATAATAGTAGTAGCGCGGAAATGAAGCGCTACTACTAATTACCAATAATATTTGACGGAAGCGCTACTATTAAATCAATTTTAGCGATGGCGTGGATCTGGCGTGCTATTGCTAAGCTTTAGCTATGGCGCCTTATCGATGGCGCTCCTTCTCGACTCTGGGCCTAAAACCACGCTGCTGCTAGGCTTTTCCCTAGTAGTGAGAGGCGGGAGGCGTTCAGCCCACAAAGGCACCGTCGGGTTTGTTCCTTTGTTTTTAGAACCTGAGCAGCGTGGATGTAGAAGGCACATTTTCAAGGAAAGAAGCGTACATCACGGTGCCATGTTTTTAAGCAAAACACGGGTCACATTACCATGGGTCTATGCTTTTGGTATTTGAAATGATTGCACTCACTCATTCTGTTGGAGAGGAATGGACTGAGTCCGGCGAAGCAAGTCTCCTTATTGGCAGTCACGTTCGTTTCTTTAGTTGGGGTAACCCAGCGGAGCGTCACGTTTTATCGTTTAATATGGAAACAAAGAGGAATGAGTTTAGATGTTGGCCTTAAAAAGTTTACATTGCAGTGGCGATTCGAGATTCGAGTTGTTTAAAAGCGTAAGTTCCTTGTTTTTAAAAGCCACGGCTCTGTCTTGAGTTGCGTCGCTTCATTTATTAGAAACTGGGGTGAAGTGAATACAATAAGCGGTTACATTGCGAGGCAGCGACATGAGTTGTGTTCTGACAATGCAGTGGGCGTTTGTTGTCTTGTAAGGAGTCCGCGATCCGCAGGCGTGAGCGCTAAGAGGCATCGTGCCATATAATATAGAGTCATGTTCCCCGATGTTTCTTTTCGATGCTTATCAACTCCATCGAAGGAGAAAGCGGCCGGTCAGCCAGAGGCATAGCTTTGCATTACACGATCCGTTCATTTTTTAACCCGGCGGGATGGCATGAGCAACTTACTGTTGAATCTGCGAGGCACCGAATAGGCCTATGTGAGGCGCTGTTTTGCTTGTTTCCTTGTTTTCAAAAACCGAGTCATGCTTCTTTTTGATGTTTCGTATATTACTCGATAGGCGTGGACTCGATTAGATGGGAGAAATGCGCATGTTGTGGTATTATATAGAGTCACGCTGCGTGCGTGTTTGTGTTCGAATAATTCCGTTTACTCGGTCGAGATGGAAACCCATCGGAAAGGCACCGTTTGGTCTTACCCAGATCCGTTCGTTTCTTTAATTGCGAAACCCAGCGGAAAGGGTTCAGATGTGATCGAGTCAGCGGAAAGGGACTGTTTACTCGGTGTGTACGGAATGGCTTGTTCGAAACTGCTGTGGCGTATTCTTTGCAGTGGCGGGTCGAAGTAATGGCGTGGTATTGTGAAGAGAATCACGTTATGTTGTTTCGTGTTCAAATGATTCCGTTGAACCGTTCGCCTTGGCGAGGCACATTAAATGCAGTGCGAAGAACATGGTTATGGTTTAGCGGTCACATTAAATGCGTTTATCGGCGGAAGCAATGGTTCGGGCGTCTCTTCATACCTCGGGAGTGAATGCCATGTGGCGCGCTCTAGAAACCTAACGGTCGCCAGGCGTCTCCTCCGTTAGCGCCGCCTTGGCTCGTCGCTCTACGTATTGCGATGTTGGGTCACGACGCAGTCGTGCAGCCTACAAAGGCATGGTGTGGAATTACAAAGAATCACGGTTCTATGTTAAGTGGCGCCATGACTTGCGTACTCCTCGAGGAATGCGTTTGAAACAATGGTCGGCCAGTGTCTCCTCCGGTGGCACCGCTGCAGCTCGTCGTCGAGTGATCCTCCGGCTATTTAAAGCGGAGACGACGGAACTTCGAAACCCTAGCCATCCTACTCCTCCTTTGTCCGCCACCGGTCTTCCATTTCTCTTGCTCCTCTCTATCATTGACCGTCTCCGCCATGGCTAGTGGAAAGAAGGCTACTCGGATGGCGTGCCTGTCGCGGGAGGAGATCCCGACAGCGAGGTTCCTCGTCTGTAAGTTCACCTTGTTTGTGGTTTTCATTCATTTGTTTTTCTATCTTTCTCCTAATTGATTTAGTTTGTGAAACATGGATTATTGTGGTTAGCTTATTCCTAATTTGATGCGGGTGTGTCTTGCTGATCTTGATTCTGATCATTTGAGCTACTCCCATTAACCTGGTCAATGGGATGAATACCTTGGTTTCAATAGCAAGGTTGACATAGCGTACAAGGAGTTGCTAGAGGTCACCTACGAATGGCAGCAGTTCTACCGAAAAGAAGATTTATTTGGACAAGGCCAATGCCAAGATCGTACAAATTACGGCTGTGAGAGTAATCTCCTTGAAAGAGCACACCCGGTCGTTGGAGGAATCGGCGTCGGTGTGAAGCGACATGAAAGAATAGAATATGGCGAAGGAGGATATTGATGAACTGCGTCGGAGAAAACCAACGGGAAGGTGGTGGAGACTAAATATACAACAGCGTCCACAGCTGTGTGCGTCTGTGTTGTTAGGCGGTGGAGGTGGAGTTTCTTACCTTGTCTTGTGAAATTTCTCATCACTACTTTGCCAACAAAATGTATTTTGGTTTGGTATCATTATGATGGGAACCGTTACTTATGATGCCGCGGGGCGTGAAGTCTCTGCATCCACGGCTGTGCGTAATACTGTAATGACTTGCGTCTTGATGTGGCGTGCATGTTCGTGGCTTTTGTGTGTTGCAGTGTTTGGTCACGGACAGGGCTTGCATCCCACAAATTCATGGTGAGGTTTATATAGAGTCTCTTTAAGCTTGTATTTGTGTTGAAATGATTACATTGACTCGTTAGGAAAAATAGGCGCATACGGGTGAATCCCATGGGGCATGGTTTAAATCTTCGCATAGTCCGTTCATCGTTTATCATTGAATGAAAGCAGGATGGGTTTAGATGTTAGCGCTAGTTGTTTACTTTGTGGTGGCCGATTGTAGATTCGAGGTTGTTTAAGCGTAAGTTCCTTGTTTCAAAAAGCCGCGGTTACTGTCTTGAGTTGCGTCACACTTCTTTTATTAGAAACCTTTGGGGTGAAGTGAATACAACGCGGTTCTGTAGCAGCAGCGGCGTGGGTTGTTCTTGACAATGCCGTGGGCGTTCATTGTCTTATTAAGAATTGAGAGAGGCATGGCTGGCGCTTAGAGCATAGTGCCGCATAATATGAATCCGCTCCTAAGCGTTTCTTTTAAAGTGCTTCGTCGACTCGTCGAGAGGAAGAGAGAAACGGCCGATCACCTGAGCATAGCTTTGCATTAGCACGATCACGTTCGTTTTTTAACCCAGCGGAATGGGTTGAGGCCTGACACTTCTTGTTGAATCATGAGGCACGAATGGCCTATGTGAGAGGCGCTGTTTTGAAAAGCTTGTTTCCTTGTTTACAAAAACGATCACGCTTCTTTTTGATGTTTAAGTATATTACTCGATAGGCGTGGACTCGATTAGATGGGAGAAACGCAGACGCTTTGCATTAAAACGCAGTCCGTTCGTTTCAATTTCGAGACAGCCGAGAAGGTTGACGTGAACCTCACTTGTTTACTCGGTGAAACGCAGATGGCTTGTTCGAAGAAAGGCTGTTGTGGTGTATTCTTTGCACCGTGGTGGGTCTCGGAAGTAATGCGTAGTATTGTGAAGAGTCATGTTATGTTGTTTTGTTCAAATGATTCCGTTGAACCATTCTAAATGGCAGGCACATCCGTGCAGTAGCGAAGCATAGTTATGCTTTACTTGATCACATTTGTGCATCTATCGCGGAAACCAGCGGTTGGACGTGTCTTCGTACCTCGGGAGTTAACATGCGTGGTGCCCCTCAAACCCGGTCGGCCAGGCGTCTCCTCCGTTATCGCCGCTCTAGCTCTTTGCGAGCGAGCTCCGGCTATTTAAAGCAGACGGAATGGTCATGAAACCCTAGCCACATTCTACCCCTTGCGCCGTCCGCCGCCCGGGCCATCCTCTTGCTCATCACTATTCATGACCATCTCCGCCATGGCTGGGCAAAAGGAGACTACTCGGACTACCGTGCCACAGTCAGAGGAGGAGATCCCAGGTCATGAGGTTCCTCGTCTGTAAGTTCACCACTGTCTACTTCTACTTCATTCGTTTTTCTTTCTTTGGCTCATTTGATTTAGTTTGTGAAACATGATTTATTGTGGTCGGTGACTCCTAATTTGATCTTTGGTGTGTCTTGCTGAAACTGATTCTGATCAATTGGAAGTAGGGTTAGTCATGTCATGGTCTTGAGCAGAAGTCCCTGCTGTATAATTGAGGGGCAGTGTGGCTCGAGAAAGAAGGGAATGGTGGCGGAGGTGGCGGCAGGGTGTTGTGAGGTCCTTGCTAGTTACTCTCAATAACCTGGTCGACAGAGATGAATGCTTTGGTTTCAATTCCATAGGTGACAAAGCGTCTGAGCAGGCTTTGGAGATCACCTCTGGCGTGGAAGAAGCTTTGCCTAGAAAGCAGTGGAAGATTTGGAGAAAGCGAATCACGAGGATCGTAGAAATTACGGCTGAGGCAGAAAGCTCCTTGGAGAGCACATCCGATCGTTGCGAGGAATCGGCCGCTGGAAGTGACATGGCGAGAATATGAAAGGCTGAAGAAGGAGATTGATGTCTTGCTTTGGAGCAAACCAACAACAAGGTCGGTGGGGACAAGGTATCTGACAGCGTTCACAGCTGTTGTGTGCTCTGGTGTTGTTAGCGATGGATTAAAAAATGTATTTGGTTTGAGTATCATTGTAGTTAGGCGCCATTACTTATGATGCGGGACGTGAAGTCTCTATCGTGATAGCGATTCCGATAATAAGAGAGGGTAGGATAAAGGAGCATGATCTATCGAGATGCATATGGGTGACGGTGGTTTTAGCGAGTTCGGGCCTCTCTCGCGGTGGAATAACAACCCGCCGTCTCGTGCTCCGGAGGCTTTGTTTTATCTTTATGTATCCGAGATTACAATGAGAGGGAATGGATCCCGTAGTCACAGACTAATGATGAAAAGAGAGAGATGGAAAAAAAGACCCCCAAGTCTAGAGGTGGGGGTGGCTTATATAAGTCATACCCCCTCACCTCCTATGTTACAAAGTGGAGCATCGGTGCCATAATGCACCCACAACAAAACCATCATCTTGACTATTGGTCTTCGCATATCCGAGTGAGTTACATGGCGAGTGGAATGAGCTCGAAATTAGAGTGCCGTGCTCAGTGGTTGTTGCCGTCCGAGTGACTTTCAAGTTGCGGTACATCGGATGACGATCTAGCCTAGGGCCCGATTACAAAGTGTCTGGTGTCCATGGGTAGGGTCTTTAGGTCTGGCTGTTACCCTACCCTAATACATGTCCTCGTCATTAGCCCCAGAAGGGTCGAGGGGTTGGCGGGTCGAGTCGAGGTGTATTCCCGGATGAGTCGAGGTGCTACGGAGGCACTTATGAACTTCCTCTGGTCACCCGGTCTTATCTCCAGCGTGTTGCCTTGGATTCTAGACTGCATGGTGTCCAGTGAAATGAGCTCAAACTGGTCATGAAGGAGCATTGAACTCACCTTATAGCAATTTTTTGGGTGATTTGGAGCTGGCCTGCATCGAGTAACTGATTATCGAATTTCTTCTTTGGAGCGTGTCTTCTTTTGTTGTTTGGCGTCACTTTCGGACCCGGCGGACCGTTCAGTGGATACCATTCCGATGGGGGCACGGCGGAGTGCACCCAGGTGTAGTCCCTAGGCTGCCGTCATTGCGGCGGTCGGCAGAATCTTAAGTGAAACCTGTCTTTTTGTTGTTGTTCATCCTTTCGGACTGGTCAGGCCATACAAGTGGAGATTACTCCAGTGGGTGCCTTTCGATGCCTGCCCAGGTAATCCTCTCGAACCGCCATCATTGCGGGCGTCGGCGAGGTCGAGAGAACTAAAACTCTTTTAAGCTGGTCTGATCGAACTTGTTCTTCTCCGGATTGGTTTTTGTTTGCTTGATACAGCTTGAAGAGAATCGGCGGTATTGTTGGGCGATCCTTGAGCAGCATTGATCAGCTCATCAACAAGGCCCTCAACAATGGTCTTGGCGTTCTGTCTCAGCTCACCACAAAGCACTCAGCAATGGTCTTGGCGTTCGACGGTCGCAATATCTTGTCCTTTTTCTTGGCGGTGCAGCCCTGAAGTGGTGGTCGTGGCCAACCTGCACTTTGCTAAGCCCTCGAGTGGGAGGATTGCTGCCACTCGGTAAGATTTTCAAACTTAAGAGTCTTGGACTGCAGCAAAGCCTCCAGTGGGAGGATCGCTCACCACTCGGTGGGATTTTCAAACTTAAATCTTGGACTGCAGCTAAGCCTCAAGTGGGAGGATCGCTCACCACTCGGTGGGATTTTCAAACTTAAGTAGTCTTGGACTGCAGCTAAGCCCCAGTGGGAGGTTGCTCATCAATCGGTAGGATTTTTCAAACTTAAGTAGTCTTGGACTGCAACTAAGCCAGTGGGAGGATTGCTCACCACTCGGTGGGATTCAAACTTAGGCGAGTCTTGGACTAAGCCCCAGTGAGGCGGACTCACCAGTTGGTAGGATTTTTATTGGCCGAGTCTTGGACTGCACCTAAGCCCCGGGATGAGGCGGACTCACCACTTGGTAGGATTTTATTATGGCAGTCTTGGACTGCAGCTAAGCCCCGGTGAGGCGGACTCACCACTCGGTGGGATTTTATTATGGCCAGTCTTGGACTGCAGCTAAGCCCCCAGTGAGGCGGACTCACCACTCGGTGGGATTTTTTACTTAGGCGTCTTGGACTGCAGCTAAGCCACCGTGTGAGCGGACTCACCACTCGGTGGGATTTTCTTGACTTAGTAAAGCGGATTAAGTAGCTAATGACCTCCCCGCTAGTTATAGCGGTAGCACCCTATAATGGACGGCGCTACTGCTATGGAAGTTAGCGGCCTTGAAAACTCTTGCTAAGATCAGCCCAAAGTTAGTCCCACCTCGCTCCGTGAGCAGGGTGTTTACCACCTTAAATATGTTATTTCAAACTATCACAGATTTGGTCTTCACGAACTCTATGTAAAATTTGTGGCCGCCATATGAGTCCTCTCCGATTCCTGGGAAGGACTCATAATGTTTCGTCAGATTGTACACAAAAAGATCATTGATGGCCAATGTATTTTTGCATTGGCGTATTTTTGTATAGTTACATAGCGATGGCGGTTTATATACAGCGCTGCTCCTATTCAGATTAGCTGTAGCGCGTTTTGTAAACAGCGCTACAACTATCCGTACCTTATCCCGCCGACTGACCCTCTCTCCTCACTCACACTCTCCTCTGCTTGCGTGCCGATGGCAAGTAAATGCGTGCGTCGCCCGCGCCCGCCGCCTAAATCCGTCTGCCGCGGTACTCCTCCTTCGTCCTCCTCCCTCCTCGCACATCCTCCCTTCGCTGTGATCGCCCTCCCTCCTCATTGCCTCCTCCCCCTCCGCTTTGACACGCCCCTCCTCCCTCCTCCAGTCGGCAGCCTCCTCCCACCGCCCTCGACCTCACACCCCAGAGCCCACCTTGCCCGCCTCCAGAGCTGATCACCCCGCCCTCGCCCCTAGCTACCTCTCCGTCGCCCTCACTGCCACTAGTTAGTACTAGATTTAGTAGTAGTAGATGTTAATTTAGGGTTCATAGCTAGTACTAGATGTTGCTTAGTTAGTACTAGATTTTTAGTAGTAGTAGATGTTAATTACTAGTAGTGATGGTACTAGTTAACTAGAGGCGATATGATTAATAGTAGTTGTAGTTGAACTAGTTTAGTTGTAGTTGAACTAGTTTATAGTAAGTAAATTAATAAACTAGTTGAACTACTAGAATTAATAGAACTAACGTATTTTTAGTAAGATTGATATAACTAGTTGAACTACTTTATTTTTAGAAAGAACTAGTTTTTCTATTTATAGTAAGTTTATATTTAGTAAGAACAAGTTGAATTAATAAAACTAGTTGAACATGTCATATTGGTGGTTATTTTTTAGTTTAAGCAATTATTCAGGATGTATTAGATAACTTATGGTTTGGTGACCACCATCGTCCCGTCGCCGACCCCTCCGACATCCCGCCGTCGTCCCGATCCACCGACCCCTCCGACATCGAGTGAGACCAGCCAAATATCTTTGTATATCTTGTGTTGTTGCTAAAATAGGATATGTGGTTGCCCAAGTGGCGTTCATGTTCAGTTTACATCTCGAGTGGCCTATGTTTTGCGGAGTGTTGATTAATTTCCGTTCACGGCAAATTTCGGCGCTCGATATGTCCTTTTTAGCGAAGGTCATGCGGATTTTTCATGAATTCTGGCATGACTTGTGCTAGAATATGTACAAGTTTAATCTTTGAATTATGAGCGTAGGAAATGTCAGTACTTTCGAATGACGGCAGTCTCGAGTGCAGCTGGTGCCACAACGATCGAGGTATATGCGGCGGGTTCGTTGAGCTGGGCGAATCGGTAGCTTCAGCATTAAGCTTCGAGACCTTCGATGTTGAAGCGATGCGCCTAGCGACAAGTGGGTTTTTAAATTAAGCATGACTTCAACTATTTCAGCGTCTAATTTTCATATTTTACAATTACTTAGCTTATCCCATGCCATGCAAGGCGCTATGTCTTGGAGGATGGGTTTTGAAGACTCATGAAATTTTTGAAACAATGAAAATACACTAAGGACCCATCATGATATGGATTTTGAAGTAAATCTGTGCAATGCTTAGAGCATAACCCATTTTGGTTGCCAAAATTGGGAAGCACTTTACAAAATGTATGGTTTTATGAGGGTATGATTGTCACCATGGATCTTGGTGATCGACATAAACAAGACAATATGGACATTTGGGTCCTTGTTGATACGCTTCGATTGTGCCGCTATATGAGTTTCTCAAACATAGTTATTAACTAATTTATATTGTTTATTTCAAAATAGTTGATAGCTTATTTCCATTAGCTTATTTTGATTCTTCAAAGTATGCGGAAGATGGTAGATAAAACCCACTACACGATGACACGAATTAATGTATAAGGATAAAATCATCATTAGCATTTTGTACTCTTCTTGAAATTGCAATAACTATTATCGAACTCCTCTAAATTATTGTGAATACTTGCCACTAGTGCATGTGTTGAACCACAACTTCTCTGGAATACCACGGAAAGATATTTTACTATTACGACATCCGTGCATCTTTTGCATACATCTAAAACTAGTACATCATTGCTAACTACGAAGTTATTATTATGTTTTTCAACGAAACTCGATGGATTAGTGCCTCATCGATGTCTCACGAATGGTAGCCTCTCGATTCTGAACATACTGCGGTAAATCTGGGAGCTCACATGTGCATATCAGATTTCTAAAACCGGTGAACACATGTTCATCAAAGGATGGAAGAAATGTATGGACATTCGCAAGGAGTTTCTTGGAAGTAACATTCAGCGAAAGGCAAGAATTGGAGGCAGGCTAATCTCCATTCTCCATAATGGAAGTCGGGGGATATCTTGTTTTTGCTATTTTACCTTAGAAAATGTAGTAGGTCTTAATCAATTGTAGTAGGTCCTATGAGGTACAATATGTTTATTATGTGGTAATGTTAGAGTTGATAATGAAATTACTTGTGATTACGACTAGTGACCAATTTGCTATGTGATGTCATTGATAAGCGATGATCTTGAGGAGGTGTTATATGACAATGATGTTTTATGATGATAAGTTGTTAATGATATGATGATGATGATGATATTATTATATCATTGGGTGAAAAACCTCGGATTAGTTTCAAGTGGATGGACATCCACTTGAAACTAATCCTGATTCTTTCACCCGTGATATAATAACTCATTATGATGTAAAAACAATCTCTAAATTCCTGTTGTATGAAAACTTGTGTAAAGGTGTATGAATACAACATGAAATAAAAAATAAAATACTAAATAATAGTAGTAGCGCGAGAATGAAGCGCTACTAAATTACCCGATAGCGTTGTTTGAAGAAGCGCTACTATTAAGTCAATTTTAGCGATGGCGTGGATCTAGGCGTGCTATTGCTAAGCTTTAGCTATAGCGCCTTATCGGTAGCGCTCCTTCCGAGCTCTTGATAGGCCTAAAACCACGCTGCTGCTAGGCTTTTCCTAGTAGTGAGGCGGAGGCGTTCAGCCCACAAAACACCGTCGAGGTTGTTCCTTTGTTTTTAGGCGCCGAGCAGCGTGGATGTAGAGGCATTTTTCAAGGAAAAAGCGTACATCACGGTGCCATGTTTTTTAAGCAAAACACGGGTCACATTACCATGGGTCTATGCTTTTGGTATTTGAAATGATTGCACTCCTCATTACATTGGAGAGGAATGGACTGAGTCCGTGACAAGTCTCCTTATTAGCAGTCGTTCGTTTCTTTAGTTGGGGTAACCCGCGGGCGTCACGTTTTATCGTTTAATATGAAACAAAGAGGAATGAGTTTAGATGTTGGCCTTAAAAAGTTTACATTGCGAGTGGCGATTCGAGAAAGAGTTGTTTAAAAGCGTAAGTTCCTTGTTTTTAAAAGCCACGGCTCTGTCTTGAGGATTCGTCGCTTCATTATTAAACGGGGTGAAGTGAATACAACAGCGGTTACATTGCGAGGCAGCGACATGAGTTGTGTCTTGACAATGCCGTGGATGTTTGTTGTCTTGTTAGGGTCACGATCCGCAGGCGTGAAGCTAAGAGCATCGTGCCATATAATATAAGTCATGTTCCCGGTGTTTCTTTTCGGGTGTACATCAACTCCATCGAAGGAGAGGCGCGGCGGTCAGCCGGAGGCATAGCTTTGCATTACACGATCCGTTCATTTTTTAACCCAGCGGGATGGCATGAGCGCCAACACTTGTTGAATCTGCGAGGCACGAATGGCCTATGTGAAGCGCTGTTTTGAAAAGCTTGTTTCCTTGTTTTCAAAAGCAGTCATGCTTCTTTTGATGTTTAAGTATATTACTCGATAGGCGTGGACTCGATTAGATGGGAGAACACAGCATGTTGTGGTATTATATAGAAGTCCGCTGCATGTTTGTGTTCGAATAATTCCGTTTACTCGGTCAGATGGAAACCCATCGGAAGGCACCGTTTGGTCTTACCCACAGTCCGTTCGTTTCTTTAATTGCGGACCCAGCGGAAAGGGTTCAGATGTGATCGAGTCGGCGGAAGGGACTGTTTACTCGGTGTGTACGCGGAATGGCATTCGAGAGAAGCTCTTTGTGGCGTATTCTTTGCAGTGGGGTCGAAGTAGCGGCGTGGTATTGTGAAGAATCACGTTATGTTGTTTCGTGTTCCAAATGATTCCGTTGAACCGTTACATGGCGAGCACATTCGTGCGGTAGCGAAGAACATGGTTATGGTTTAGCGAGTCACATTAAATGCGTTTATCGCGGAAACAATGGTTCGGGCCGTCTCTTCATACCTCGAGTGAATGCCATGTGGCGCGCTCTAGAAACCTAACGGTCAATGAGGCGTCTCCTCCGTTAGCGCCGCCTTGGCTCAAATGAGCTCTACGTATTGCGATATTTGGTCCGCGAACGCGGTCGTGCAGCCTACAAAGGCATGGTGTGGAATTACAAAGAATCACGGTTCTATGTTAAGTGGCGCCATGACTTGCGTACTCACGAGGAAATGCGTTTAGTAATGGTCGGCGGTGTCCTCCGGTGGCACCGCTTTCAGCTCGTCATCGAGTGATCCTCCGGCTATTTAAAGCAGACGGAGGAGACTAAACCCTAGCCACATCCTACTCCTCCTTTGTCCGCCACCAGTCTTCCATTTCTCTTGCTCCTCTCTATCATTTGACCGTCTCACCATGGCTAGTCGGAAGAAGGCTACTCCGGATGGCGTGCCTGTCGCGGGAGGAGATCCCGACAGCGAGGTTCCTCGTCTGTAAGTTCACCTTGTTTGTGGTTTTCATTCATTTGTTTTTCTATCTTTCTCCTAATTGATTTAGTTTGTGAAACATGGATTATTGTGGTTAGCTTATTCCTAATTTGATGGGTGTGTCTTGCGATCTTGATTCTGATCATTTGAGCTACTCCCATTAACTGGTCAATGGGAATGCCTTGGTTTCAATAGCAAGGTTGACATAGCGTGCAAGGAGTTGCTAGAGTCACCCACGAATGGCAGCAGTTCTACCGAAATAAGAAAGATTTGGACAAGGCCAATGCCAAGAGTCGTACAAATTACGGTGAGGAGTAATCTCCTTGAAGAGCACACCCGTTGGAGGAATCGGCGTCAGTGTGAAGCGACATGAAGAGGATATGAAGCGCTGAAGGAGGATATTGATGAACTGCGTCGGGAGAAAACCAACAGGAAGGTCGGTGGAGACTAAATATACAGCGTCCACAGGCTTTGTGTGCGTCACAGTGTTAGGCGTGGAGTGGAGTTTCTTACCTTGTCTTGTGAAATTTCTCATCATTTCTTTGCCAACAAAATGTATTTTGGTTTGAGTATCATTATAATTAGGAACCGTTACTTATGATGCAGGGGCGTGAAGTCTCATGCAATTTGTGACGTAATCTTGTAATGACTTAACGTCTTGATGTGGCGTGCATGTTAATGGCTTTTGTGTGTTGCGGTGTTTGGTCACGGACAGGGCTTGCATCCCACAAATTCATGGTGAGGTTTTATATAGAGTCTCTTCGCTTGTATTTGTGTTGAAATGATTCTGTTGACTTGTTCGAGAAAAATAAAGCGCATACAGGTGAATCCCATGGGGGCATGGTTTAAGTCTTCGCATAGTCACGTTCATCGTTTATCATTGAATGAAAGCAGGATGGGTTTAGATGTTAAGCTAGTTGTTTACTTTGTAGTGGCCGATTGTAGATTCGAGTTGTTTAAGCGTAAGTTCCTTGTTTCAAAAAGCCATGGTTACTGTCTTGAGTTCGTCACTTCTTTTATTAGAAGCCTTTGGGGTGAAGTGAATACAACCCGGATTCTGTAGCGAGCAGCGGCGTGAGTTGTGTCTTGACAATGCCGTATTCTTTATTGAATTGAGGCATGGTATTTGGCGCTAGAGGCATAGTTAATCGTATAATAATAGTCACGCTCCTAAGCGTTTCTTTTCGAGTGCTTCGTCGACTCGATCGGAAGGAGAACACGGCCGATCAGCCTGAGGCATAGCTTTGCATTAAGCACATCCGTTCGTTTTTTAACCCGTGAATGGGTTGAGCGCTTGACCTTCTTGTTGAATCATGAGGCACGAATGGCCTATGTGAGAGCGCTGTTTGAAAAGCTTGTTTCCTTGTTTACAAGCTGATCCACGCTGATGTTTTTATATTACTCGATAGGCGTGGACTCGATTAGATGGGAGAGGCACGGGCGCTTTGCATTAACAGATCACGTTCACTTATAGAAGTCACGCTAAATGCGTGTTTGTGTTCGAATAATTCCGTTGACTCTATCGGATGGAAACCCGGTGAAAGAACGTTTGGTCTTACACACATCCGTTCATTTCTTTAATTGGAAACCCAAGCGGAAAAGGTTGACGTGAACACTCACTGACTTTTCGGTGAAGCACGGAATGTTAGAGAAGGCTGTTGTGGTGTATTCTTTGCACGTGGTGGTCTCGAGGAAGTAATGTGTGTGAAGAAGTCATGTTATGTTGTTTTCGTGTTCCAAATGATTCCGTTAGGCACATCATAGTTATGCTACCAGCAGTCACATTTATCTCATCCCAGCGGTTGGCGGTGTGTCCGTACCTCGGGAGTGCGCCACGTGGTGCCCCCTCAGAAAACCCGGTCAGAGCGTCTCCTCCGTTATCGCCGCTCTAGCTCTTTGCCGAGGCGAGGCTCGGCTATTTAAATGAGGACGGTGGAAACCTAATACATTCTACCTTGCCGCCGTATGCGCCCATTCCTCTTGCTCATCACTATTCAAAAAGAACTACTCTCCAGGACTACCGTGCCACGTCGAGAGATCCGGTCGAGGGTTCCTGTCTGTAAGTTCACCCTGTTTCTACTTCTACTTCATTCGTTTTCTTTCTTTGGCTCATTTGATTTAGTTTGTGAAACATGATTTATTGTGGTCAGTGACTCCTAATTTGATCTTGGTGTGTCTTGTTGAAACTGATTTACAGTCAATTGGAAGTAGGGTTAGTCATGTCATGGTCTTGAGCAGTCCCTGCTATATAATTGGGGAAGCAGTGGCTCGAGAAAAGGAATGGTGGCGGGAGTGGCGGCAGGGGTGTTGAGGTCCTTGCTAGTTACTCTCAATAACCTGGTGGTGAGAGATGCTTTGGTTTCAATTCCATAGGCTGACAAAGCGTCTGAGCAGCTGCTGGAGATCACCTGGCGTGGAAGAAGCTTTGCCTAGAAACAGTGGAAGATTTGGAGAAAGAATCACGAGGATCGTGAAATTACGGCTGGTGAAAGCTCCTTGGAGCACATCCGATCGTTGCAGGTCGACGCGCTGTGAAGTGACATGGCGAGAATATGAAGTGAAGAAGGAGATTGATGTCTTGCACTGGAGCAAACCAACAACAAGGTGGTGGGGACAAGGTATCATTTCTGGCTATTATTGTGTGCTCTGGTGTTGTTAGCGTTGGATTAAAAAATGTATTTTGGTTTGAGTATCATTGTAGTTAAGCGCCATTACTTATGATGCAGGACGTGAAGTCTCTGTCGTAATGCGATTCCGATAATAAGAGGGGTAGGATAAAGGAGCATGATCTGCTCGAGATGCATATGGGTGACCACGGTGGTTTGCGAGTTCGGGCCTCTCACGGTGGAATAACAACCCTTCGTCGTGCTCCGGAAGGCTTTGTTTTATCTTTATGTATCCGAGATTACAATGAGAGGAATGGATCCCGTAGTCCAGACTAATGATGAAAAAGAGAGATGGAAGAAAAAGACCCCCAAGTCTAGAGGTGGGGGTGGCTTATATAAGTCTTCTACCCCTCACCTCCTATGTTACAAAGTGGAGCATCAATGCCATAATGCCTACAACAAAATCATCTTGACTATTGGTCTTAGCATATCGAGTGAGTTACATGGCGAGTGGAATGGCTAAATCGAGTGGAGTGCCGTGCTCAAGTGGTTGTTGCCGTCAAGTGACTTTCAAGTTCTTGTACATGGATGACGATCTAGCCTAGGGCCCGATACAAAGTGTCACGGTGTCCATGGGTAGGGTCTTTAGGTCTGGCCTGTTACCCTACCCTAATACATCCTCGTCATTAGCCCCGAATGGTCGAGGTTGGTAGGTCGAGTAGGGTGTATTCCCAGATGGTCGAGTGCTACGGAGGCACTTATGAACTTCCTCTGGTCACCCGGTCTTATCTCAGCGTGTTGCCTTGGCCATTCTAGAACTATGTCCGTCAGTGAAATGAGCTCAAAGCGGTCTGAAGGAGCATTGAACTCACCTTATAGCAATTTTTTGGAGTGATTTGGAGCTGGCCCTGCATGAGATGGCGATTACGGAATTTCTTCACTTTGGGCGTGTCTTCTTTTGTTGTTTGGCCGTCACTCGGACCGGCGGACCATTACAGTGGATACCATTCCGGTGGGGAACGCGGCTGAGTGCACTTGGTGTAATCCCCTAGGCCGTCATTGCAGGCGGTCGGCGAATCTTAGTGAGCTTGTCTTTTTTGTTGTTGTTCATCACTCGGGACTGGTCGGGCCATGCAGTGGAGATTACTCCGATGGGTGCGCTCGGTGCCCCAGCAGGTCTCGAGACCGCCATCATTGCGGGCGGTCGGCGAGAATCGAGAGAACTAAACTCTTTTAGCTGGTACTGATCGAACTTGTTCTTCTCCCGGATTGGTTTTGTTTGCTTGATACATCTTGTGAAGAGGAATCAGCGGTCGGCTGGTTGGGCGATCCTTGAGCAGCATTGATCAGCTCATCAGCAAGGCCCTCAACAATGGTCTTGGCGTTCTGTCTCAGCTCACCGACAAGGCACTCGGCAATGGTCTTGGCGTTCGACGGTCAAATATCTTGTCCTTTTTCTTGTGGTGCAGCCACTGAAGTGGTGGTCGTGGCCAGCACTTTGCTAAGCCCTCGAGTGGGAGGATTGCTGCGCCACTCGGTAAGATTTTCAAACTTAGCGTATCTTGGACTGCGGCAAAGCCTCGAGTGGGAGGATCGCTCACCACTCGGTGAGGATTTTTCAAACTTAAGTCTTGGACTGCAGCTAAGCCTCGGTGGGAGGATCGCTCACCACTCGGTAGGATTTTCAAACTTAAGTACTTGGACTGCAGCTAAGCCCCAGTGGGAGGTTGCTCATCAATCGGTAGGATTTTTCAAACTTAAGCGATCTTGGACTGCAACTAAGCCCCAGTGGGAGGATTGCTCACCACTCGGTATGATGTAAAAACAATCTCTAAATTCCTGTTGTATGAAAACTTGTGTAAAGGTGTATGAATACAACATGAAATAAAAAAGAAATAAAATACTAAATAATAGTAGTAGCGCGGAAATGAAGCGCTACTACTAATTACCAATAATATTTGACGGAAGCGCTACTATTAAATCAATTTTAGCGATGGCGTGGATCTGGCGTGCTATTGCTAAGCTTTAGCTATGGCGCCTTATCGATGGCGCTCCTTCTCGACTCTGGGCCTAAAACCACGCTGCTGCTAGGCTTTTCCCTAGTAGTGAGAGGCGGGAGGCGTTCAGCCCACAAAGGCACCGTCGGGTTTGTTCCTTTGTTTTTAGAACCTGAGCAGCGTGGATGTAGAAGGCACATTTTCAAGGAAAGAAGCGTACATCACGGTGCCATGTTTTTAAGCAAAACACGGGTCACATTACCATGGGTCTATGCTTTTGGTATTTGAAATGATTGCACTCACTCATTCTGTTGGAGAGGAATGGACTGAGTCCGGCGAAGCAAGTCTCCTTATTGGCAGTCACGTTCGTTTCTTTAGTTGGGGTAACCCAGCGGAGCGTCACGTTTTATCGTTTAATATGGAAACAAAGAGGAATGAGTTTAGATGTTGGCCTTAAAAAGTTTACATTGCAGTGGCGATTCGAGATTCGAGTTGTTTAAAAGCGTAAGTTCCTTGTTTTTAAAAGCCACGGCTCTGTCTTGAGTTGCGTCGCTTCATTTATTAGAAACTGGGGTGAAGTGAATACAATAAGCGGTTACATTGCGAGGCAGCGACATGAGTTGTGTTCTGACAATGCAGTGGGCGTTTGTTGTCTTGTAAGGAGTCCGCGATCCGCAGGCGTGAGCGCTAAGAGGCATCGTGCCATATAATATAGAGTCATGTTCCCCGATGTTTCTTTTCGATGCTTATCAACTCCATCGAAGGAGAAAGCGGCCGGTCAGCCAGAGGCATAGCTTTGCATTACACGATCCGTTCATTTTTTAACCCGGCGGGATGGCATGAGCAACTTACTGTTGAATCTGCGAGGCACCGAATAGGCCTATGTGAGGCGCTGTTTTGCTTGTTTCCTTGTTTTCAAAAACCGAGTCATGCTTCTTTTTGATGTTTCGTATATTACTCGATAGGCGTGGACTCGATTAGATGGGAGAAATGCGCATGTTGTGGTATTATATAGAGTCACGCTGCGTGCGTGTTTGTGTTCGAATAATTCCGTTTACTCGGTCGAGATGGAAACCCATCGGAAAGGCACCGTTTGGTCTTACCCAGATCCGTTCGTTTCTTTAATTGCGAAACCCAGCGGAAAGGGTTCAGATGTGATCGAGTCAGCGGAAAGGGACTGTTTACTCGGTGTGTACGGAATGGCTTGTTCGAAACTGCTGTGGCGTATTCTTTGCAGTGGCGGGTCGAAGTAATGGCGTGGTATTGTGAAGAGAATCACGTTATGTTGTTTCGTGTTCAAATGATTCCGTTGAACCGTTCGCCTTGGCGAGGCACATTAAATGCAGTGCGAAGAACATGGTTATGGTTTAGCGGTCACATTAAATGCGTTTATCGGCGGAAGCAATGGTTCGGGCGTCTCTTCATACCTCGGGAGTGAATGCCATGTGGCGCGCTCTAGAAACCTAACGGTCGCCAGGCGTCTCCTCCGTTAGCGCCGCCTTGGCTCGTCGCTCTACGTATTGCGATGTTGGGTCACGACGCAGTCGTGCAGCCTACAAAGGCATGGTGTGGAATTACAAAGAATCACGGTTCTATGTTAAGTGGCGCCATGACTTGCGTACTCCTCGAGGAATGCGTTTGAAACAATGGTCGGCCAGTGTCTCCTCCGGTGGCACCGCTGCAGCTCGTCGTCGAGTGATCCTCCGGCTATTTAAAGCGGAGACGACGGAACTTCGAAACCCTAGCCATCCTACTCCTCCTTTGTCCGCCACCGGTCTTCCATTTCTCTTGCTCCTCTCTATCATTGACCGTCTCCGCCATGGCTAGTGGAAAGAAGGCTACTCGGATGGCGTGCCTGTCGCGGGAGGAGATCCCGACAGCGAGGTTCCTCGTCTGTAAGTTCACCTTGTTTGTGGTTTTCATTCATTTGTTTTTCTATCTTTCTCCTAATTGATTTAGTTTGTGAAACATGGATTATTGTGGTTAGCTTATTCCTAATTTGATGCGGGTGTGTCTTGCTGATCTTGATTCTGATCATTTGAGCTACTCCCATTAACCTGGTCAATGGGATGAATACCTTGGTTTCAATAGCAAGGTTGACATAGCGTACAAGGAGTTGCTAGAGGTCACCTACGAATGGCAGCAGTTCTACCGAAAAGAAGATTTATTTGGACAAGGCCAATGCCAAGATCGTACAAATTACGGCTGTGAGAGTAATCTCCTTGAAAGAGCACACCCGGTCGTTGGAGGAATCGGCGTCGGTGTGAAGCGACATGAAAGAATAGAATATGGCGAAGGAGGATATTGATGAACTGCGTCGGAGAAAACCAACGGGAAGGTGGTGGAGACTAAATATACAACAGCGTCCACAGCTGTGTGCGTCTGTGTTGTTAGGCGGTGGAGGTGGAGTTTCTTACCTTGTCTTGTGAAATTTCTCATCACTACTTTGCCAACAAAATGTATTTTGGTTTGGTATCATTATGATGGGAACCGTTACTTATGATGCCGCGGGGCGTGAAGTCTCTGCATCCACGGCTGTGCGTAATACTGTAATGACTTGCGTCTTGATGTGGCGTGCATGTTCGTGGCTTTTGTGTGTTGCAGTGTTTGGTCACGGACAGGGCTTGCATCCCACAAATTCATGGTGAGGTTTATATAGAGTCTCTTTAAGCTTGTATTTGTGTTGAAATGATTACATTGACTCGTTAGGAAAAATAGGCGCATACGGGTGAATCCCATGGGGCATGGTTTAAATCTTCGCATAGTCCGTTCATCGTTTATCATTGAATGAAAGCAGGATGGGTTTAGATGTTAGCGCTAGTTGTTTACTTTGTGGTGGCCGATTGTAGATTCGAGGTTGTTTAAGCGTAAGTTCCTTGTTTCAAAAAGCCGCGGTTACTGTCTTGAGTTGCGTCACACTTCTTTTATTAGAAACCTTTGGGGTGAAGTGAATACAACGCGGTTCTGTAGCAGCAGCGGCGTGGGTTGTTCTTGACAATGCCGTGGGCGTTCATTGTCTTATTAAGAATTGAGAGAGGCATGGCTGGCGCTTAGAGCATAGTGCCGCATAATATGAATCCGCTCCTAAGCGTTTCTTTTAAAGTGCTTCGTCGACTCGTCGAGAGGAAGAGAGAAACGGCCGATCACCTGAGCATAGCTTTGCATTAGCACGATCACGTTCGTTTTTTAACCCAGCGGAATGGGTTGAGGCCTGACACTTCTTGTTGAATCATGAGGCACGAATGGCCTATGTGAGAGGCGCTGTTTTGAAAAGCTTGTTTCCTTGTTTACAAAAACGATCACGCTTCTTTTTGATGTTTAAGTATATTACTCGATAGGCGTGGACTCGATTAGATGGGAGAAACGCAGACGCTTTGCATTAAAACGCAGTCCGTTCGTTTCAATTTCGAGACAGCCGAGAAGGTTGACGTGAACCTCACTTGTTTACTCGGTGAAACGCAGATGGCTTGTTCGAAGAAAGGCTGTTGTGGTGTATTCTTTGCACCGTGGTGGGTCTCGGAAGTAATGCGTAGTATTGTGAAGAGTCATGTTATGTTGTTTTGTTCAAATGATTCCGTTGAACCATTCTAAATGGCAGGCACATCCGTGCAGTAGCGAAGCATAGTTATGCTTTACTTGATCACATTTGTGCATCTATCGCGGAAACCAGCGGTTGGACGTGTCTTCGTACCTCGGGAGTTAACATGCGTGGTGCCCCTCAAACCCGGTCGGCCAGGCGTCTCCTCCGTTATCGCCGCTCTAGCTCTTTGCGAGCGAGCTCCGGCTATTTAAAGCAGACGGAATGGTCATGAAACCCTAGCCACATTCTACCCCTTGCGCCGTCCGCCGCCCGGGCCATCCTCTTGCTCATCACTATTCATGACCATCTCCGCCATGGCTGGGCAAAAGGAGACTACTCGGACTACCGTGCCACAGTCAGAGGAGGAGATCCCAGGTCATGAGGTTCCTCGTCTGTAAGTTCACCACTGTCTACTTCTACTTCATTCGTTTTTCTTTCTTTGGCTCATTTGATTTAGTTTGTGAAACATGATTTATTGTGGTCGGTGACTCCTAATTTGATCTTTGGTGTGTCTTGCTGAAACTGATTCTGATCAATTGGAAGTAGGGTTAGTCATGTCATGGTCTTGAGCAGAAGTCCCTGCTGTATAATTGAGGGGCAGTGTGGCTCGAGAAAGAAGGGAATGGTGGCGGAGGTGGCGGCAGGGTGTTGTGAGGTCCTTGCTAGTTACTCTCAATAACCTGGTCGACAGAGATGAATGCTTTGGTTTCAATTCCATAGGTGACAAAGCGTCTGAGCAGGCTTTGGAGATCACCTCTGGCGTGGAAGAAGCTTTGCCTAGAAAGCAGTGGAAGATTTGGAGAAAGCGAATCACGAGGATCGTAGAAATTACGGCTGAGGCAGAAAGCTCCTTGGAGAGCACATCCGATCGTTGCGAGGAATCGGCCGCTGGAAGTGACATGGCGAGAATATGAAAGGCTGAAGAAGGAGATTGATGTCTTGCTTTGGAGCAAACCAACAACAAGGTCGGTGGGGACAAGGTATCTGACAGCGTTCACAGCTGTTGTGTGCTCTGGTGTTGTTAGCGATGGATTAAAAAATGTATTTGGTTTGAGTATCATTGTAGTTAGGCGCCATTACTTATGATGCGGGACGTGAAGTCTCTATCGTGATAGCGATTCCGATAATAAGAGAGGGTAGGATAAAGGAGCATGATCTATCGAGATGCATATGGGTGACGGTGGTTTTAGCGAGTTCGGGCCTCTCTCGCGGTGGAATAACAACCCGCCGTCTCGTGCTCCGGAGGCTTTGTTTTATCTTTATGTATCCGAGATTACAATGAGAGGGAATGGATCCCGTAGTCACAGACTAATGATGAAAAGAGAGAGATGGAAAAAAAGACCCCCAAGTCTAGAGGTGGGGGTGGCTTATATAAGTCATACCCCCTCACCTCCTATGTTACAAAGTGGAGCATCGGTGCCATAATGCACCCACAACAAAACCATCATCTTGACTATTGGTCTTCGCATATCCGAGTGAGTTACATGGCGAGTGGAATGAGCTCGAAATTAGAGTGCCGTGCTCAGTGGTTGTTGCCGTCCGAGTGACTTTCAAGTTGCGGTACATCGGATGACGATCTAGCCTAGGGCCCGATTACAAAGTGTCTGGTGTCCATGGGTAGGGTCTTTAGGTCTGGCTGTTACCCTACCCTAATACATGTCCTCGTCATTAGCCCCAGAAGGGTCGAGGGGTTGGCGGGTCGAGTCGAGGTGTATTCCCGGATGAGTCGAGGTGCTACGGAGGCACTTATGAACTTCCTCTGGTCACCCGGTCTTATCTCCAGCGTGTTGCCTTGGATTCTAGACTGCATGGTGTCCAGTGAAATGAGCTCAAACTGGTCATGAAGGAGCATTGAACTCACCTTATAGCAATTTTTTGGGTGATTTGGAGCTGGCCTGCATCGAGTAACTGATTATCGAATTTCTTCTTTGGAGCGTGTCTTCTTTTGTTGTTTGGCGTCACTTTCGGACCCGGCGGACCGTTCAGTGGATACCATTCCGATGGGGGCACGGCGGAGTGCACCCAGGTGTAGTCCCTAGGCTGCCGTCATTGCGGCGGTCGGCAGAATCTTAAGTGAAACCTGTCTTTTTGTTGTTGTTCATCCTTTCGGACTGGTCAGGCCATACAAGTGGAGATTACTCCAGTGGGTGCCTTTCGATGCCTGCCCAGGTAATCCTCTCGAACCGCCATCATTGCGGGCGTCGGCGAGGTCGAGAGAACTAAAACTCTTTTAAGCTGGTCTGATCGAACTTGTTCTTCTCCGGATTGGTTTTTGTTTGCTTGATACAGCTTGAAGAGAATCGGCGGTATTGTTGGGCGATCCTTGAGCAGCATTGATCAGCTCATCAACAAGGCCCTCAACAATGGTCTTGGCGTTCTGTCTCAGCTCACCACAAAGCACTCAGCAATGGTCTTGGCGTTCGACGGTCGCAATATCTTGTCCTTTTTCTTGGCGGTGCAGCCCTGAAGTGGTGGTCGTGGCCAACCTGCACTTTGCTAAGCCCTCGAGTGGGAGGATTGCTGCCACTCGGTAAGATTTTCAAACTTAAGAGTCTTGGACTGCAGCAAAGCCTCCAGTGGGAGGATCGCTCACCACTCGGTGGGATTTTCAAACTTAAATCTTGGACTGCAGCTAAGCCTCAAGTGGGAGGATCGCTCACCACTCGGACTCAATTACCTCCTCATTTCCATAGCCCTTGGCGATGCTTCCTTCTGGCCTATGCGATTCTGAACATATTTCTTTAATACTCCCATGAACCTCTCGAAGGGAACATATTGTGTAGAAATACAGGACCGAGCGAAAATCTCTTGACTAGGTGAACCGGAGGTGCGTCATAATATTGAAGAAGGATGGCGGGAACACCAACTCAAGCCCGACAAGACATTGGATCACATCGTTACGTAACCGTGGTAGAACTTTGGATTGATTACCTTACGAGAGATTGCATTGAGGAATGCACATAGCTTCACAATGGCTACTCGAACATTTTCGGCGAGAGCCCCTCAAAGCAATCGGAAGCAATTGCGTCATAATCACGTGGCGGTCGTGAGACTTCAGGTTTTGGAACTTTTCTCCGCCATGTTTATTATTCCCTTTATATTGGGCGAGAATCAGGCGGGACCTTCATACTGCTCGGGCATTCAAAAAGATGACCTTCTCTTCTTTGGTCGGGCGTAGGCTGCACGACCTTGAAACCATTCGGATGCGGTCATCGGGGTCTTTCAAGCGTTGCTGGTCTGCCGTGCTTCCTTTGTATCATTTGTCTTCCCATACGCCCAAGAAGCTTAGGAGGTTCACGCAAATATTCTTAATAGCGTGCATCACGTCGATTGCAGAGCGGACATCTAGGACTTTCCAATATTCTAGCTCCCGAATATAGATTTCTTCTTCCACATGGCTGCGTGCCCGTCGGCTCCCTTGAACTGATTGTCCGCGGGACCTTTCCAAAGATGACTTTCAAATCCTTGACCATATCAAATACCTCAGCACCGGTCGTTCCGCGAGCTTGGCGGTGATCTGCCTTGCCGTTGTAATGCTTGCCTTTCTTTCTTCTTGGATGAATTTTGGAAGAAATCGGCGATGCCCAAGGTACCGTTCTTCTTACAATTTGGCAAATGTACACTTTCAGTCTCATGTAAGCGGTGCGTGCATGCATTGTATCCCTTATTTGACAGTCCGAAAGGTTACTAAGAGCAGGCCAATCGTTGATGGTTCGAAAAGCAGCGCTCGTGGGTCAAATTCCTCTTGTTTGTGCTCATCCCACACGGACACCACCCACAGCTGTAAAGTTCATCAACTAATGGCCTTAGGTACACATCGATGTCGTTGCGGGTTGCCGGACCTTGGATGAGCACGGCATCATAATGAACTTCCGCTTCATGCACAACCAAGGAGGAAGGTTGTAGATGCATAGAGTCACGGGCGAGGTGCTATGGCTGGAGCTCGCTGCGCCAAAAGGATTCATGCCATCCGTGCCGAGCAAATCTTATGTTCCTTGCGTCGGCTGCAAAATCTTTGAACCATCTGTGGATCTTTCTCCATTGCGTTCCATCTGCGGTGTGTCTCAACTCCCGTCCGACTTACGGTCCTCTTTGTGCCATCGCAACAACTTGGCATGCTCTTTGTTCTGAGCAGACGTTTCAACCGTGGTATTATAGGAGCATACCACATCACCTTGGCGGGAACCCTCTTCTGGGTTTCGGCCCTCAACATCGTCACCGGGGTCATCGCCTCGATCTTATAGCAATGCAGTGCATACGGGCATTCATTCAAATTCTCGTATTCACAGCGGTAGAGGATGCGATCGTTGATGCATGCATGTATCTTGAACCTCTAAACCTAGAGGCAGACAACCTTCTTTGCTTCGTGCGTCTTGGCGGGCAACTCGTTATCCTTTGGAAACATATTCTTCAACATTTTCAGCAAGTTTTCAAATGCCGAGTCAGCTACACCTGCCTCTGCCTTCCATTTCAGCAAATACGATTGTGCAGCCCAGCTTTTTCAGACCATCATCGCATCCGGGTACAGCGCCTTTCGTGATCCTCTAACATGCGATCCAAATTCTCCCTCTCCTTTTCAGTTTCGCGGCGTCTCCGTGCATCAGCAATGGTCCGACCAAGATCATCAGCGGGATCATCACGTGCCTCTTCTTCACCTTCCCTTCACCTTGAGCATCCTCCATGAAAGTATCACGAAATGAGCAAGATAGCTTTCATCGATGAAATCATCCTTCTTCATCTTCTTCCATTATAACCCTCTTTCTCCATGCTTGGTCCAACAATTATAGCTTGGCATGAAACCCTTACAAGCAGATGCATGTGAACAACTCTTGAGGAAGAGTAACCCTTCTCATTCTTCAGATAACACATGGACAGATAACAAAACCCCCGCTTGTTCGCATTAGCCACTCGAGAAATCTTTCAAACCCGTAGTGAACTCGCGGAGAGTCGGTTACCGTACATCCATTGCCGATTCATCTGCATTATTATAATATAAAATATATAATTAACCATCATGCATTTGTTAAACTAACTAGCTACAAACAATATAAATTAAACAATGAACTACACATGCATATTTTATCAATGACACATCAAAGGTTCATCAAGTTGCTAACATGATCGAAGAGTGTGGCTCCAACACTTCATGTCATGTTTGTTTCATGCTCTTGGGGCATTTCATCAAACACCTTATGTGCATAAGAGGAACCAAAAGCAAACCTACACCCACTTGTGAAGAGAATGGCTCCAAATGGCTAAGTGTTGGCTGCTGGATGGGTATATATAGGGAGGGCTTTAGTTGCGGTTGGCACAGCAAACCGTGACTAAAAGGTGCCGAAAGCCTTTAGTCGCGGTTGTCTGGCCAACCGCGACTAAAACCCTCACGTCTTGCCGGTAGCCAGCGCCACAGGCCCAGGCCTTTGGTCGCGGTTCACCTCGAACCGCGACTAAAGGTCCCATTAATCGCGAGTTCCTACAACCCGCGACTTATGGGGCTGGACGGAAGCCTGTTTTTCCACTAGTGTGAACGCCTCATCCAAGTGCACCCGCGTGTCAGAGTGAACCGAGTGGAATAAAAGATAGGTATGGATATATTTTGATGGACAGAGTGAACCCGTTAGTCGTCTGTACATAGCTCAGACGGAATGTCTATCCGAGTGAACCACCGTCCGGAGACGATGACGGACGTGTGACCTGCAAGTTAGTAGGAAACATAGCTACGGATATATTTTGATGGACAAAGGGTCCCTGCACGGATGCATCTTGCAAGGATTAAAGGCAGTGGATGGTTATGCATGCATGCATGCACAATTATACCTTCAGAAGTTTTGACCGCGGTAATTAAGAAACTGTCGCTGAAAATCCTCACCAGATGAGGCGCTTAAAAAAGCAATTATACCTTTAGAAGGAGGCCCACGCAGTCCCTAACGAGGAAAGTGCCCACGCCCAAAATCTGTACGTGCATGCAAGAGGAGTTAATTAGTCGGTAATTAAGGAAGAGTTAAAACCGCCCATGCATGTAGTGGACGTTTTCCTTTCCCACGGCCATTCATGCCCTGCATGCACGAGATAAATTGGAAGGAATTAAAGATTACTCCCTCCGTTCCCAAATAATTGTCTTTCTAGCCATCTCAAATAGACTACAACATACGGATGTATGTAGACATGTTTTAAAGTGTAGATTTACTCATTTTGCTCCGTATGTAGTCACTTGTTGAAATCTCTAGAAAGACAATTATTTAGGAACGGAGGGCCTCCGTTCCCAAATAATTGTCTTTCTAGCCATCTCAAATGAACTATAACATACGGATGTGTGTAGACATGTTTTAGAGTGTAGATTCACTCATTTTGCTCCGTATGTAGTCACTTGTTGAAATCTCTAGAAAGACAATTATTTGGGAACGGAGGGAGTAGAAGGAAAGTGGAAGGTGAGGTGCAGAGCTCCCTGAACGGCCACGACAACGGCGGTTTTTGGCGCGGATCCACCGCGAGTGGCGGCCGCGACGAATCCGAGTGCTGGGTGGCGTCTTCCTGCGAGGCCGCGCGTGGGCGGCGTTGAGTCGATCCGGCAGGTCCCGTCTTGTCGTGATCGGAGACGTGGACAGCCCCAGCGTTGGTGCCGCGTCCCGCCCGTGCATCCATCGCGGGGGTCGCCGTGCGGCTTTTCACGAGGGACGCCGCCGCAACTTGCCGTGTCAGGACGTCACGGAGAGGCCGCTGTAGTACTAGGCCTGCGCGCACGTCACAGTGACCACAACCGAGCGCCCGTGCTGCCAGACGGACTATCGAGCGCCTGCGCTCGTTGCAGCCGGCTGACGGGCGGGTTGAAGTCGATTGAGAAGAGGAAGCAGGAGGTGCAGTCCGACGCGCTGGTGGCCGTGCGTGAGGACGGATGGCCATGACTCACGCACCGTGTTGATGCCCTTTTTCCTTCCTCGTCTCTTATATGATTTATTCATGCATGGGTGTGTCTGATCCTATAGGAGGAAAAGACAAACTCGTTGTTAGACAATGTACTGTAAAAAGACTAGATCAAATGGATACTTCCTGATCTTTTGTTTGTACGAATGGCGCGATGACCAAAGCTCTAGCGGCCAATTTCTTTAGCGATGGTAGTTGATTCGCTGTTGAACATTGAAGAAAAAACCATTTGCATCATGGCTCGATAGACACCATGCCCAATGGTGGGCGCCAACTATGGTGGTAACGATTCCAACAATAAGAGAGGGGTAGGATAAAGGAGCATGATCTATCGAGATGCATATGGGTGACACGGTGGTTTTAGCGAGTTCGGGCCTCTCACGGTGGAGATAACAACTCTACGTCTCGTGCTCCCGAGAGGCTTTGTTTTATCTTAGTATGTAACACTAGTGCAGAACCGGGCAATAGCACCGGTTAGTAAGGCCCTTTAGTGCCGGTTCCATACCGGCACTAAAGTGTGGGCACTAAAGGCCCCCCCTTTAGTACGGTTTAGCACGAACCGGTGCTAAAGAAACAACCACGTGCACGAGCCAGCTCCGAGCGCTGGAGCCCTTTAGTACCGGTTGGTAAGACCAACCGGTACTATAAGGTTTAGGGTTTTAGTTTTATGATTTCTTTTCATTTAATTTTGTGTTTCCATTTTAATTCTTTTTCGTTTGCTGGTATTTTACGATACTACACATTGTACACGTTATATATAAATAGAATTTCTAATAGAACCAATCATGCATATATATATTAATTAATTCACACATACACAGATGTATAGCTATATACAATTTCTCCTACATATGCATGTTGCCTTGAGCCAGTGGCATTAGCCTAATTAGTGCCTTGAACACGATGACAATTGGAAGTGGTTTTCATGGGGCGGTGGCGGGTAATAGTATTCTCCTTGGTTTATGACCTGGTCGAGCAAAAATCCGCTATTTCCTCTTGAAGTGCTTCTCGGCGCTCCATTTCTAGGAGCTTCTCCCGCACCTCTTTGAACTGTTAAGAAGGAGATCAATATGCATGTGTATTAGTTGTGTGACTAGATATCGATAATGGTGTAAAAATTGTGAATAGTGTTCTGACAAGCGTACCCATTCCTGTCTTTTGTGAATAGTGTGTGCATGCAAACGCAGAATGCACACAGATCAGTCCCCTGCGCCTGCTTCAGGGTCTTTACGAGAATGGAATTTGATCAGATAATAATTAATCAAGCATGATAATTAAAGAGATGGCAGCTAGCTAGCTAGCTAGTACTACTTAATTACTTACCTTGGATCGAAACCATTTAAGCTTTGGTTTCCATTCGCCTTCCGTGACTTTGATGAACCTTGCCCAAGCCCTGCCCCGCCGACATAGAAAATGAATAAAGGGGTTATTAAATAGTTCATATCATGAAATGACGAACTAAATAGGCCGAGATATATAGTTATAATGATTGAAATTACCTGCTGACTATCCCAAACATGATGTTATAGTCAGTTTTTGCTTTGAGTAGTGAGTCCAGTATTTCAACTGTTCCGTCGTTAACTTTAATGATACACAAGACCCAGTGAAATCTGCATGCACACACGTTTGCATGTCTTAATTAAGCAGGCATATGTAAGCAAAAACATGTAGCTAGCTAATAGGCAAAAACAAAGAATTTGTAGTACAAGACAGTGTGACTCACTGGAAGTTGTAAGGAAGTAGTATATCTTCATTGTATTTGAGGCGCTTCAAGAACTCTAGCATGCTGTCCTCTACGTTCTTTTGCTGACGTGGATTCATTAGCCATGTGTATTCATTAACGGTGTTTAGGTCAATGAACCCAATGCCAAAGCATCCACCTTTTCTCATTTCATACATCTTCATCCTACATAATAGCACAGAAAAGAATATAGTGAGGATAATTACAGGTAATGATTGATCAAAAGGATCACTACAGCTAGCTTGAGACTTAAATTACAGAAAGAAATCACTTACAGACAATAGCAACCGACGATAGATTTGTCGAGTGCGTCTTGATTGTATAACTGAAACAGTTCAGTATACTCAACGGACACAGCTTTCTCATGGAAGTAATGCTCCTCCTTGACATTCACCATGAGGGACAATCGATCTGAAATCTTGCTAATGTTCATGTACCATTGATGCAATTCATACATTCTCATTGGGAGGTTCTTGACCTTATGCAGGCGACCAAAGGTTGGCCGGACATTTTCCGTTTTATTTCATCCTCTCTAAGCAAAGGCATGGGCTCGATCTCGAGGAGTTGTCCAACAGTGATGTTGAGAACTTCAGCCTGCATTATATGCTCCTCCGTTATTACCACATTGCCCACCTCGGGAACGTGCACTGTTTGCCCACAATAATATTGGGCGCGCGCACTGTCACGTGTTGTTGGCATAACAAGCGAGGGGATCGATTGCGCCGCCTGTTCTCCCAGCTGGGGAATGGTTTTCCCGCATTTTTTGACAGCTGCTTCTTGTTTGCTCGATCCGATGTAGGCGTGCTCGCCTCCTTTTGTAGGCGTGCTCGATTTAACTTCTGATGTGGCGCTCATAGTCTGTGTCAACAGGCTTGGGAGCTGGTGGTCGAAACCATCTGAATGAAGTGGTCAATCGTTTCCTCGAGGCACTTTCTCCCTTGGCGGTGGTGGTAGTTTGATTGCAAAATGGGCTTCCACCTCGGCCTTGATATGGCTGCGATTTCCTCCTCGGACCTGTCATAAGCCCTCTGCGGAAGGCGTGAGGCTTGGACCATATTTATATCGCTTGCCTCCGCATGTACTTCTGTACTACCTCGACTCGTGCCTTCGCACCATAGCTGCGGGGTGTCTCTTCTGCGATTCTTGGCGGCGGAGCAGGTGGTGGGGCTGAGTTGGGCGAGGAGGAGTGGCCTGAGGTTGTGCGGACTTGGAGGAGGTGGGCGTCGGCTGTGGCGGACTTGGAGGAGGAGGTGGCTGACACTTTGCGGACTTGGAGGAAGAGTGGCACGACACTTTGCGGACTTGAGTGGACTTGTAGGAGGCGGAGACTGCTGACTCGGTGGCGGACTTGACGAGAGTCGGGCTGACGCAGTGTCGGTGGCCTTCTAAAGATGATGCAATCCTTTTCCATAGGATGATCGATGTTTGGCCTCTCAGAAAGCGCTCGTCGTCACCTCCGGGAATGTCAAGCTGTAGCTCGAATATGGTGGGTCCACCACCTCATCAACCAAGACACGAGCATAGCCCGCTGGAATCGGGTTGCAATGGAAGGTTGCCTCGGGGATTTGTAAAAGCAGCGGCGTCCGCCACCTTCATGGATATGTTCTTCATTTTGAAGTGTAGCTCATGATTAGTGTTCTCCGTGATGTCATCCACGGGTATCTACCAACATTGCGTCGTCAGGCGGCGAACCCGCTGCTTCTCGGCATGGATGGGCGGTGCTATCAATCTGGATCATCCGCTAGCTGCTGCAGCTCTTGAGACCCCCTTTGCTGGGTAAGTGAGTCGATCTGCTCCTGCTGCCGCTGGAATTTATTGCCAATTTTCGCTTGACTTGCTTCTAGGCCTTGAAGGCATTCATAGTCCCTTCCTCTGCTCCTCCTTCATCTTCCTCTTCTTCTCCTCCATAATCTTCTTTCTCGCACGGGTTACGTAGTCGTTGTTCGGTCTGAAAACCCCTCATACCACGGAATAGCGCCCTTGCCTCGTGTTCTTCCCGGGTGTTCAGGATTTCCCAGGGCACGCATAAGCTCGTCGTTCCCTCTGTTGGGCTGGAACACCCCCGATCGTGCCTCTTCTATTGCAACAAGTATCGCATCGTCGGCTCCCTTCAGACTTGCCTTCGTCGAAACATTGCATGTCTTCGGGTCCAACTCCCCCCCCCATGGGCATAGAACCAAGTCCTGCACCTGAGGAGCCAGCTCTTAGTAACCGGAGTGACACCTGCATCCTCCATCTCTTTCTCAGACTTATCCCACTTAGGCATTGCCACCGCATAGCCACCTGGCCCCAGCTTATGGAAATTATCCTTTTTTTCGGCATTCTTCTTGTTTATTCTCGACTATTCCTTAGCTAATTCCGAATCCTTGAATTTCACGAAATCGTCCCAATGAGCACGTTGGTTCTCTAGTGTTCCCTCGAATACTGGAGTCTTCCTTCCTCGCTTGACGTACTTGTCCCATTCACGATTCTTGTCGTTCTTGAATGCAACCGCCATCTTCCTAAGAGCAGCGTCCTTGACTTTCTGCACATCTGCTTCTGTGAAATGATCTGGTAGGGTGAAATGTTCCATGAGAGTATCCCAAAGCAGATCTTTTTGATTCTTGTCGACAAAAGTAACATCGGGCGTGGAGCAGCGTCCTCTTTGTCTTTGTCTTTTGTCTTTTGCTGGCTCTCTCCATTCTTGAAGGAGATCGGAGTTGGTCCTTCACAAGAACTCCGCCTTGACGAGCGAACTTGTCCGCAATCTTCTTAGGCGCTAATGGTTCACCATTAGGTTTGACTACCTCGATATTGTACTTCGCCCTCCTTCAACTTTTGTTCGGGCCTCGTTTCGTCCTTTTGCACGAAGATTTTCTCGATCCGGATGGCTGAAAGAACAAAGATCGATTCGTTAATATATCTTCAAGTCATTTAAAACATGTGATGATCACAAGATACCTGCTTATATAAATATATATACCTCACCGGTCTTTGTTGTTTCAGGATCAACATGTTCTTCGTCATCGTCATAACCGTAGTTCATGACTTCATCAATTCGGTCGTCGCGATCGAATATCATATCACCCTCTCCGGTGTTATTTAGAAATTCGGAGCCGTCGTAATCTTCTTTATTCTGATCATCATCTGGCCCGCGTATCATATCGAACATGGTCTGTTCTCCCTCTTTGTCGGTATTGTCTGCCATAGCTTTTATTTAACTAATCCAAAAGAAATATAAAACAATTTAGTATTCAAATTACATCGTCTCGAATAATAGATATAATCTCGAATACATCGTCTAGAATAATAGATATAATCTTGAATACACCGTCTCGAATAATATATACTATTGAATAGTACATCACGGCTAGGTAGCTAATTAAAGATCGAATACTACAGAAGAATCTAGGACACTCGCGGTTCCTGCGGCGTGGCGATGGACACCCAAAGAAGGAACCCTCACGGGATCATAGCTGAAGTCGGATCCCGAAGATCTGCCGGTATTGGAGAACCTGCCGCCCTCTACGCAACCATGTAGCGATGGGCGTGCTCGTCCTCCTCCTTGACACTGACGACGTACCACCCCGGCGAGCGGGTCCCTCCGCACGAAATTGGGCCATGACGCCACCAAAGCGAGATCGGGTCGACAGCGGGACCGGGGCGGGTTCCTCATCAAGCGGCGCGCCCCTCGAGCAGCACCTCCCGGTGCCAGCCAGCGGAGCCAGTCCCGGACATGGGTCGGCTGGGCGTCGTCGCCAGACGGTCGACAGCGAGGATGCGGGCGGGCATCGTCGAGAACAAATACTAGCTATATGCCCATAAAAAGTAACATTTTTTAATGATTGGATTTTGATAACTAAAATTTCTAACATTTCTACTATTTCAAAAATCTATATACTATTTCATACTAATTAAGCATCTAACACTAAAACAGAAAACACAACTTCTATACATCCATTAAAAACTGAAAAACAACATTATATAAAAAATTTCCATACTAATTAAAACTAATTATATACTAATAATAATAATCTAAATTATGTACTAATTAAACATAAAAATTTCCATAGTAATTAAACACTAATTTCCATATAATTTTTTTGATAACTAAAACAATAATAATCTAAATAATCTAAACTAATTAAACATACAAAATACGTATATACTAATATATACATGCATTAATTCATACATATATGTGTGTGTGTGTGTGTGTGTTCATCATGCTTGTGTGTGTGTGTGTGTGTGCTGGGGGGCGGCGCCCATGGTGGCCTGGGGCGAGGGAGAGGGTTAGAGGGGAGAGCTCACAGCGGAAGCGGCGGCGGCAATGACGGCGACAACGGCCGCGAGGGGCGAAGGCGGTGGCGGAGCGAGGGCGGCGTGGGCGGGCAGCGGCGGGAAGGGCGGCCAGGCGGCGGCAGGCAGCGGCGGCGGCAGGGACGGCGGCGGCGGAGACGGCGGCGGCGGGCAGGGGCGGCGGCGGCAGCGGAGACAGGCAACAGAGGAAGAATGAAAATTTTGTAAGTCTGTGTATATATAGAAGGCACCTTTAGTACGGTTGGAGCCACCAACCGGTACTAAAAACCTGTTTTAGCCAGGCCAAGCGGTGGGAAGCGACCCCTTTAGTACCGGGTGGTGGCACAAACCGGTACTAAAAGCCCCCTAGTACCGGTTTGTGCCACGACCGGTACTAAAAAGGCCTCACTTACCACCCAAAGTTTAGTCCCACCTACGCCTGGCGAAGGGCAGCCGCACTGGTTTATAAACCCAGCGCGGCTACCATGAACTCCTCTATATAGCAGGCTTGTGGGCCTAAACTCTCTGCTGGACTGTGAGTCTGCTTTGGGCCTTTAAGGCCTGTAATTACACACTGTGGCCTCTCAGGCCCACAGGCAGCGCTAATTTTTTATAGTTTTTTCTTTTCTTCTTTATTTTCTTCTATTTATTTTTGCGTAGTTTTTGTATAGTTTTTCTTTTCTTTTATATTTATTTTCTTCTCTTTATTTGTGAGTAGTTTTTCATCTAGTTTGCCAAAATTCAACATTTTCAGAGTTCATTTTGTAGTGATTTTCAATTTCACGGTCATTTTGTAAGCGATTGAAAAATAGCAAATATAATTTTTTCTTTTCTGCTTTATTTTTCTTCTATTTATTTCTGAGTAATTTTTCTTTTCTGCTATATTTATTTTCTTCTATTTATTTTTGAGTAGTTTTTCATATAGTTTTTTTCTTTTCAGCTATAGTTTTCTTTCTTTTCTGCTATTTTTTCTTTTCTGCAAAACTTGATGGTCAAAGTCTGGAGTTATAACTTAAAAAAAAGAAATGTCGACGTGCAATTAGTTTTTGCCATAACGAGAAGAAGTCCGGAGTTGTAATAAGTTACTAAAAATAAAAAAGAGGTGCAATGGTCGTTAATTTGCTTCAAGCCTTTGAATAGTGTAAAGCTGCACTGCGCATAGCTCCGTGCAGTCTACCGTATTCTGAAGGCTTGAAGCTAACAACGTGAGCATTGAGCCTCTTCTTCATCGTCTCTGCACTTTCGGGGCTTATAAACCGCTCCTAGTCCCTCTCACTTGCGAGGTGGGACTAAAAACAACTTCGTCTGGTTCATCCATGAACCGGTACTAAAAAGGTGCTCGTGGGGCCCCTGACCTTACGACACAACCTCAATAGTACCGGTTCATAGTGCGAACCAACACTAAATAGTGATGGTGGGGCCATAGCTGACCGGAGGCTGACACAGCCTCTTTAGGTACAAAAATTACAAACTTTCTGTTAGTGCCGTAGTTTTCAAATTTGAATAGTTTAAATTTTGAATTATTTGAAATTAGTGTGAATCACTAGTTTGTGAATAACTTAACTTTAAAAATCAGTAAAGGCATGAAAGAATTTGTTTGCACATAAAATTTCTTGGCGTTTCAAATGCCAAAACACATAACTACCCTAACTATTACAGAGATTCCCCTCGGGTGTGAAACATAGAAGAAAGTGATGATAGTGAAGGCGATCACATCCAGATCTTTGGGTGTGAAACTTTTTCTTGGCGTGTGTCCCTTTGCGCTGTAACCATGGAAAATCTTTGTCATTTAACGGGATGCTCGGGTCAATATTCACTTTGTGAATGGAGCAATTTCATCAAACTTTTCATAATCTTGACTTGTGCATCTTGTCATCCACTCCCACGATGTTTCTCTTCCCGAGAAAGAACTATGTGCCGCTTTGGCTCATCGTGCGATGCATTAACTTCCTTATATTTTTCTTTTCTTGGCTTGGTAGACATGTCCTTCACATAGAAAACCTGTGCCACATCACTGGCTAGGACGAATGGTTCGTCTGCATCACATAAGATTGTTGAGATCCTTGTTGTCATTCCGTCTTGCGGGTCTTCCGTTACCCGCCTCGTGTCATATTGACCCATTTGCACGAAACAAAGGGACCTTTAAACCACGTCGATAGTCAAGTTCCCATATGTCCTGTATATAACCATAATATGTTTCCTTTCCGTCTTGGTTTACGCATCAAGCGGACACCACTGTTTTGGTTGGTGCTCTTCTTATCTTGGGCGATCGTGTAAAATGTATTACCATTTATCTGTACCCTTTGAAAGTCATTATATTCGAAGATGGTAAGCTGGGACAGCAAGTACAGGTCATCTTCAATAGAGGTGTCATGCATGGTGCGTGTATCGCAACCATTTGGCGAAACTCCTGGTTTGTTCACGTGTAATCCAGTCATCGAGACCGCTCCGGGTGTTTGGGCGTAGCAAATTCTTGTGTTCATCCATATCGGAGCCACCAAGGCAGAATTCTGTAGAAGCTGTGTAGTGTGCTTCGGTGAGAGAATGTCCGTCCATACATATTATTTGTTCCCCTCCTAGCGTGCCTTTTCCATCGATCTGCCCTTATGCATGCGATTCAGGAACACCAATCGGCTTAAGGTCAGGAATAAAGTCAATACAAAACTCAATGACCACCTCATTTTGATGGCCCTTGGAGATGCTTGCTTACGGCTATGCAGTTATGAACATATTTCTTTAAGACTCCATGAACCTCTCAAAGGGAACATATTGTGTAGAAATACAGGACCCAAAGCGTTAATCTCTTCGCATAGGTGAACTAGGGCGTGCGTCATGATGTTGAAGAAGGATGGTGGGAACACCAACTCAAAACTGACAAGACATTGCACCAAATCATTACAGTAACCTTGGTATGATTTCTGGATCGATTACCTTACGAGAGATTGCATTGAGAAATGCACATAGCTTCACAATGGCTAATCGAACATTTTCGGTAAAGCCCCTCAATGCAACCGGAAGCGAGTTGCGTCATAATCACGTGGCAGTCATGAGACTTTAGGTTACGGAACTTTTCTCTGCCATGTTTATTATTCCTTTATATTCGACATGAAGCAGACGGTACCTTATACTGAGCAGGCATTCAAAGAAGATTTCCTTCTCTTCTTTGGTAAGGCGTAGCTTGCATGACCCTGATGTATGCCGTCTTGTCCGTGCATCGTTGCTGGTCCTCCGTGCCTCGGTGTATCTTTTGTCTTCCCATACACGCCCAAGAAGCCAAGCAGGGTCACGCAAAAATTCTTCGTCATGTGCATCACGTCGATTGCGGGCGGACCTCTAGGTCTTTCCAATATGGCAGGTCCCAAAATATAGATTTCTTCTTCCACATGGGTGCGTCCGTCGGCGTCCTTGAACAGGTTGTCCGCCGGGACCCTTTCCAAATATCACCTTCAAATCCTTGACCATATCATGTACATCAGCACCGATGCGGTGGCGAGGCTTAGATCCGTGATCCGCCTCACCTTTGAAATGCTTGCCTTTCTTTCTTATGGGATGCCTGCTCGGAAGAAATCGGCGATGTCCGGTACACATTCTTCTTGCAACTATTCAAATATATCTTTGTCGGTATCATCCAAGCAGTGCGTGCATCCGGGATATCCCTTGTTTATGCTGTCACGATAGGTTCTTGAGAGCAGGCCAATCATTGATGGTCACGAACAGCAACGCCTTTAGGTCAAATTTCT
The DNA here is from genome assembly GCA_021605205.1 of Aegilops longissima. Taxonomy (NCBI): domain Eukaryota; kingdom Viridiplantae; phylum Streptophyta; class Magnoliopsida; order Poales; family Poaceae; genus Aegilops; species Aegilops longissima. The sequence continues at coordinate 83,021 of JAHIAM010003054.1, forward strand.
TCCCCCATGTGCTCATCCCACGCACGTACACCTGTTCCATTCCACAGTTGTAAGAGTTCTTCAACTAATGGCCTTAGGTACACATCAATATCGTTGCCGGGTTGCTTAGGGCCTTGGATGAGCACTGGCATCATAATGAACTTCCGCTTCATGCACAACCAAGGAGGAAGGTTATACAAACATAGAGTCACAGGCCAGGTGCTATGGTTGCTGCTCTGCTCCCCGAAAGGATTAATGCCATCTGCGCTTAGACCAAACCATACGCTCCTTGCGTCATCTGCAAACTCCTTCCCGTACTTTCTTTCGATTTTTCTCCACTGCGACCCGTCGTGGTACTCTCAACTTTCCGTCTTTCTTACGGTCTTCTCTGTGCCATCGCATCGCCTTGGCATGCTCTTTGTTTTGGAACAAACGTTTCAACCGTGGTATTATAGGAGAATACCACATCACCTTGGCAGGAATCTTCCTGGGGCGCTCGCCCTCGACATCACCATGCTCATCGCGGCTGATCTTATAACGCAATGCGCCACATACCGGGCAAGCGTTGAAATCCTCGTACTCACCGTGGTAGAGGATGCAATCATTAGGGCATGCATGTATCTTCTGCACCTCTAACCCTAGAGGGCAAACAGCCTTCTTTGCTTCGTACGTGCTCTCGGGCAATTCGTTGTCCTTTGGAAGCATATCCTTTATCATTACCAGCAACTTTCCAAATCCCTTGTCGGATACACCATTCTCTCGCCTTCCATTGCAGCAATTCGGTGTGGTGCCCAGCTTTTCTTGTCACCTACGCAATTGGTACAAAATTTTTGTGATCCTCTAACATGCGCTGCAACTTCTTCTTCTCCAAATCACTTGCGCAGTTTCTCTTTACATCGGCAATGGCCCGACCTAGATCATCAACGGGCTCATATGATGCATCTTCTTCATATTCTTCCCGCATTACCGGCTCAGCTTCTTCCCCCATTGTTGTATCTTCGTATTTAGGGAACCCATGGTCGGGATAGCTGTCGTCGTCCTCTTCTTCTTCATTGTCTTCCATCATA